>VZUI01031258.1:0-40294 GCA_013401135.1 Cettia cetti | reverse complement strand
GCTGCGGGGAAAGGCCGCCGCCGCCAGACACAACAATCTCACGATCTGGGATACAGAGGCACCGTCAACCCAGGACAACTGGTTTTAGTATTAATTCCATGTCATTAAAATTAATATCCATGTATAAGCAAAACAAGATGTTTTTCATCTCTGGGAATTCATAAAGAAAACCAAAACCCAGACAATTTTATTAATCCAGTGGCTAATTTCTATTACTTCATGGAAAATGTCAAGACTACCATATAATAAATTAATTCATTTACCTTATCAGAGGTATTTTCTTTCTTATAGTGCAGGTATGTATGTTATCTATCAGATCATGGTGCGTACATTCTCTCCACTGCCCCCAAACGTATACAACTAAAAAAAAACTTCAAGAAAATGCCTAAAAAATAAAGGAAAGCAGATTTCAAAAGATAATATAATGCATTTCCTTTAATCAGTGCTTACTTTTCTGCTTTTCAAGTTGGTCTTTCAGAAAAAGGAATAATCTTAGTAGGGGTTTTTTTGATAAGTATTCCTACCAATTGTATTAGTATCATTCATATCATTATTGAATTATGCAGTGATAACAAAGAGATACTCTGTATAGTCTTTAGAGATAGTCTCTAGAGATCTGCTTGCATGTTTGCAGCATTCAAGACGTTGTAACCACAGCACTCGTTTCCCCCTATTTATGAGCCCTTGTATTTTACAAAACGTTTTAAGTAGGGCAATAATGAAAAAGAAGGAATAATATTATTAATGAATTCCAATATTAAATAAGGTTAAGACCCAAATAATATTAATTTCTACTTCCTTAAGCATTCTGGAAACCCTAAATCATTCATGAAGAAAGGAATATGTTTTTAAAGGTACCAAAAAGCTTACAGAAAATCATTATAGTGCACAGGATACATCATTGATGTAAGAATAAACTGCCTTGCATTAGGGTCACGTTAGATTGAGATTTGGATAGTGGTACTCTAAGAGAGAAAAGAAAACTATCAGGTAAATGTGAACTGATAGTGAGGTGAGAGAATGTAAAAAAATGTTTTGAAAACTAGCCTTATGCTTTTTCTCCTAGTTTGTTAACTTCATACTCAGGTGAATTATGAAAGGATACACAGAGTAAAATAAAGAAAAGTCAGAATGGATTGTCTTTAAATACACAAAACATACTTTTGTGTATTTAAAGAAGGGGAAAGTGAGAATATCACTTCAACACTCCATGAATTATGGAAATGTTGGTAGCAGAGATCATTCTCCCTCTATCAGAGAGATCTCCAAAGACAAAATACATTTTTCTCACATTTGCTTTTATTTCAAGTTGGAATTTTAAAGAGTAAGACACATCCTCCAGGAATTTTGAACTAGCTTATTTAACAGAATGCGTCACTGAGGGCTAGAACATTGCAAGTGCCAAGACTGATGCCATGCTTGATAAGGATTGTTAAAGCATGATCTAGATCATAAGTCTTTCAAAACCTCTACACAGCTAGAATTTGGACAGTGCACAACTGACATTTGATGCAGTGCCTGTGTAACAGATGCATTGACCCTGTGAGAGGTAGAAGATCAGGCATGCTGAGACAATGTTTAACTGAAACAACTCACTTTTATTATACTCCAGTTCTCCCTTTTATTTTTGATGAAATTTTACTGTGGGAAAAATTTAGAACTACAATATGCAAAGGTATGTCTGGAAGGACAATTAAGTTTTATTGGCCTTAAACTGGAATTTTAAAATCCATTAACAGATGAATTGATCCATCTCTACAGTGGGGATAAAATAAAAAATCTATCCCAAAAGGTCCTCATAAAACTGTTGATATCATCTATCTTCCTCTATTCCCTGCCCCCCTGGATTTTTACTGCACTCGCACTCTAATCTACCATACTGAAAGAAAAATCTCCCAACCCCCACCTTATTCCCACCATCCAGCTGCCTTTTTTTTTTTTTTTTTTTTTAATCTTCTGACAGGGTTTATTTCTGTTCCCTTGATCTGATCTACAATTCCCTCTCAGCACTGCTTCCCTTCCTTCAGTTCCATGACAGAGTACACAGCAAAATTTATAGTACTAAGGCTGAGACAAGGGATTTGAGCAGAGATCATGTCCTGGTAACACTTCACACACTTCTGGCTACTAGGTAAGATTGAATTTTATTGTTTATAGAGAACAACAGGTGCAGTATAGCTACATATCCTTCTCAGTGACAGAAATGGTAATGACCTGTAAACCTACATACATAACAGGTAATATTTGTCAAATGTTCATGTAAAAACTTTTTTTCTCTCTCTCTATATATATGCAAAGTACAACTTAATCTACTTAAAGATGATATACAGCCCAGAAAAGTAGACTATAGCAAAGGGATCTCATTAAGCATTCCTCCTCAGAAGAGAAAAAAATCATTTTACTTCTGTCAGTTCTTTAATGCATTTGCATATTCAGCTATCAATTATAACAAGTGAATAATACGCTCCAGGCCAGACTGTCCAAGAGAATAAAAATCTGCATACAGCATTGGCATCTTAAAACTGAAGCAAAACTGAATATGGAAAAAGAACATATCTACCCTCTCTGGAGTTATTTGATAACCTCTCTAGAAAGGTCTGGCTAAGAAGCCACTGAGGAGTTCATTGTTTTGTAAGCTGTTACAGCACATTAAGCTATGAATTGGCTCTTCAGGGGCAGAAGTTTACTGGAGCTAGGTTAGTTCTTTCACACACACATGCTGCCCACCTTTCTTCTTTTGCAAGAGCTATTTTGTGAAATCAGGTGTGCTGCAGAATTTATTATATCCTATGCAGCATATCTTCTGAGAGGTAACTTATCACTACATGCTTCGCTTTCCTTCCCTTGCTACAGACTGGCAGCTTCTGCACACTTTTCATTGTGCAGGTGCATTCTTTTGGCAGACTTGTTCAGATAATAGAGCAATCCAATCAAAACATCACTGGGAACTCTTGACAGAACATTTGCTGCTTTACAAACATTTGCACTCGCCATATGGCAAGGGCAGCTTAGGCTATGAAACTCTGATAATTTTGGGTTTTACTCAGGGAGGGCATCTGAGATATTATGATGGCCAGAATTCATTAAGTGTTGACAAAGCCAACCAAATATTTAAAGCAATTTTGTAGGATAGTTCCAGAGCTGAGTAAAGGAAAGGCATTTGGTTTTCACTGCCATTTATATAAGGACCTATCCATTTCAACATCCATTCTGTACCTTACAACCACAAAGCCATATTAAAGTGGCACAGCAGATTTCTATAGCAATAGAGAAAAATATAACAGCTTGCAGTACTAGTCATCTTGTTTGCATTTTTTTATTGAGCATTTTCAGTATTGTACTTACCAAAACATGAAAAAGAATGATAACATGACAAGCATGATAATGAGATTGCTTCCTTCACATTGTAAAGGCACTACCTTTCTTAAATCTACCAAACACTAAATTACTTTAAAAATTGAAAGGGATAGTTTGTTTTTACTGTAATTTTTATAATAGAATTCCATTCTGACATGGAAAATATAGTTAATACTTATCTTACATCTTTTAATACCATGATGAGATCTCTCTGTAAATAGTTGTAAAATATGCACTAGCATAAATTATTTAAAAAAAATTAAACACCCTTACAAAATATTGCTTCTTAGTTTAGTTATATAGCAGATTTCATAGCAATAGCATTTTTACATGATCATGTTCTAACAGCAACAGCAACTTTTATTCCCATTTGCTCTTGAGCCAAGGGAGCTTTTGAAAAATACATTTAGCCCTTTCCTATGGATACCAGGTTATTCACCAGACAGTGTTCTATTTTTTTTTTTTTTTTTACTTCAGTGGTAGAGATTCACAAACAGAAAGAAAAACATAACGTACAGGCAGACATCCATAATTTTCAGTTTATTGTTGGCGAAAAAAGATACAGGAAAAAATGAAGCAGCTGTTCAGTGGTCACAGAAGTCATGTAATTGTATGTTATCAAGAGTGTTTAGTCCTTTTCATGCTTTCTTCGTATGCTTATTTTTTTTAATACAAAGTTAATTGATTATATATTATTAATTCTTTAACTTTGTGTTTTAAAATTGATATTATTCGGCACATTGGTTTGTAAATTAAATACATCCTGTTGATGTCTGTTTGACTTTTCTTAGCATTGGTTCCAATAATTAATGTGACGTCAGAGGACTAATTATGAAAACAAAGCAGACCAGAGTTTCTCATTAAAAAAAAATAAATAAAATTGAGGTTTCATTTATTTGAATAAGCACAAGTGCAAACTCATGATACATGTGCTCATGTTTACCAAGCAATCCAAAGACTAAAGCTCATCTACCTGAAAGACTACTCAGAAAAAACCATGTATGCCAAAGACCATCTTTCTTTCTTTAGGAAGAAATTCTTCACAGAAAGGGTGATTAGATATCATGTCTGCTGGAGGTGGCAGAGTCACCATCCCTGAAGGTGTTCAAGGAATAGCTGGACGTGGCATTTAGTGCCATGGTCTAGTGGACAAGGTGGTAGTTGGTCACAGGTTGGACTTGATGATCTCAGAGATCCTTTCCAGCCTAATTGATTCTGCAGTTCTGTGATTCTCTATTGGTTTGAGTAATAACTGAATGGCTTGGTTTCTGCCTAGTCTACCCTGTAACATGAAACGTGTATGGCAGTACAAATACACAGAGAGCCCTGTTCCAAAAGCTTCTATAAACTGAAAGGAAAAATTGATTGAACATGTGAGGCCTTGGAACATGAAGCGGGAGTAATGACTCTTTTGTTTGATCTCTGAGCCAACACTAGGGCAATTCTATCATGCTTGAAAAAAACCAACACAACAAAAAACCCCAAAATAACCACCTAGCAGGCTGATGCATAGCATATCTACAGCCCAGAGCATAAGCTAATTTTACTGGCTTTTAAAAGTTATGAATTATATTTTCCCCATTGCTAATGAAAAAGCCAGAATTACAGGGGACTAAATAAACTCACTTCATACAACTTGTGCTGGGCTCTCTATCCATAAAGTTGTTTCACCAATTTAGTATCCTTAAGTGCTAAAGTTGTGCTATGTTATTCCAAGTAGGACAGTGCCTGGTTACATCACTGAGAGACTTTGGGTAATTGCATTGCTAAGAGCATGATCCTGGGGATTGATAGTCCCAAAGTCCCCTCCTGGTATGTCATTTAGTGGTTGGTATTCAGGTAAGTCTAAACTAGTAATCAGAGAAGGGAAATACTATGTTGATACAGACTACAGATTGCATTTTCATGATCAGAGCTCCACAAAGCTGAGACAGTGGTTTACAAAAATGTATTAATCAGCTTAGTCTATTTAGTATTCTTTGAGATAATACTTTTAGCTCATATGCCAGGTAGGGTAAAATAGTTAACAAGTGGGTTGTTTCTATTCAAACTAATCCTTGGGCCTGAATCTTTATATAGCCCTACTATTCTCCGTATACTCTTAAAAAAAAAAAAAAAAAAAAAAAAAGCTTAGTCTTATAATCATCATTTTATGAATTACAGAGTGTTTTTACTGCTAGACAATTACATCTGAGGAGAAAAAACCCTATAAATTTAAACCAAACCATAACACTTAAATTCTGTTTATATATCTACTGAGGAATATTTCATAGATTTTATCTACAAAAACTACCATAGAACAGTAGTCACAAGTTCTAAAGTGTTATTAAAAAGAAAAATCGTTAGATATTCTGCAATACAAACAGGGTCTAGAAGAGCTTTTTATATTTGCATGTGAAAAATTACAGGAATGTATAGAAGCAGAGTTTGAGGTATTAATTTTTATATAATATAATTCGCTGTTTACTTTCAAATACACATTTTTCCAAATGTTTGGAGACAAATGTTTCTTGAAATATTTCTAGGTTACCTGAACCCATCTAAGTACTTTAGCACTTTGAGGTCAAGTTATTTATTCAAGATATATTTAGATGTAATAGTGTAAGAATAAACAGTAATTTTCAAAACAACTTTTTTTTTTTTTCAACCAGCTACTTGAAAGAACAAAGATACACTGCCTAGTTGAATAATATTTCTCCTTCCGTGTTTTACAGAAAAGCTGTCTTTGCACTTTGTTATCCTATTTTATTGTATATTGTGAAGAAATCTTTCATCCAAAATGAAGTATTATAGGACTTTGGATCTGCAAAGTCAAAATTCTGAATGCAGAAAACACCAAATATGCCCATTTCCATATGAAATCCAGCTCACATATTAATGTACCTTTTCCAAATATTTATTCCCATACTATTTTCCCAGAGGAGCTGAATTATTCACAGCAACCTTCATGTGAACCTTTAAGTATTCCTATTATCATTCAATATGAGATCTGGGAAATATTTAGATAGTAAGAAAAAAAATAGAATTATTCACATTCTTATGAGTTTTCTTATGACTCTCATAAGCATAACTGAAGTGTCATACTTTATAGATAATTTAATACTCAGCTGACTTAGAATCTACCTCAAATCATCTTCCAGTGATCAAACAACACAGAAACAAACAAGTTTTAAAATTCTAACGTAACCTCTAAGTTACCAAGGTACCTATTACCCTCAGTTTAAGGATGCAGATGATCTTATTTATTCTTTGGGACTACCCTAGCTGTAAGTGGAGGAATTAAGTGCTTTGCTTAAGAGGAACATTAATTCCTTGCAGTGCTTTGAACGATGTACACTAACAGAGTGCACTTTGGAGAAAGTGTGGCCACACAGAAATGATTAATGTCTACAGAGGAGATGAAGGCCTGGTGTTTTCCTCAGGGGAGGAATCATTTCTCTACAATCACAGCTCCATTTATATGGCCAACATACAGAATATAAGGTCAGAACATAATACATATTGGGGAAAAAAGGGATAAACACACAGTCAGCTTTAGCCACTTGAAATAAGAGCACAAAAAATTTAAGCTCCCTCATAACATTTTACAGATGTCTTGCCTGTGTGTGATTTCTTGTCCAAATCATTCAACCATTTCAAAGGGTATTCATAGCTATTCATTTTAGCAAGGGCATAGCTATCTTGCTTTAAATTCCTGAATTTAGATTCCTAAACTTTGAGTGAAAACATCCACAGTCTCTGACATCAAAATCAGTTTTTCAAGCTTAAGTATATTAATCTTTATTAGCTTTGTTCACCTTCATTAACTATACTCATGTGGAAAAAAACATTTCAATGGCTCACCTCTTGTGAAAGAGGACATTCTTTTATTCAATCCTACAGTCCGAAGAATTTTATCTAAACATGTAATTCTGTGCATTAGGGAAATTCACAGCCACCTCCATGATCCATTTTTAAATGCAGATGGTTTTACAAAGCTCCAAAGTCATTATGCCACTCTGGAGTCCAAGCATTACTTAAATTAAATGGAAGTTAGGTGTCTAAATTATTTGTAATCTCCATTCCTGAGTATTTACAAGGTAAATATATGGTACTCTAGGTTTAACCTCCATAATTCTGTCTAAACTTTAGGAAGCATTCCAGCACATAGATCAAGCCTTGTTTATGCTACTCCTTAAGGTTAAACATTTGCTCTGCTAAGCAACATTTAAAGAAATTGAGGTACCTGATGGGCCAACCTCTGGTTCTGTGTAAATACACAGGTCAGGTTTACTCTGGTGCATCCAAACCCTGTTGGACATAGCACCACACCTAGATTTGAGTAGCCATTTATAGCAGAGGCAATAAATATTCAGACTTCTTTTAAGCAAGCCTTTATCCCATTCCTGAAAACAGATACCATGGCAAAGTTGCAGTACAAGAAGAAAGTATATCAAAGACTCATTTAAACTCCCTACAACCACCTTGAAGTGTTTATGATTGAAAGTTAAAACAACCAAAAGATATCCAAAGGCTTCACTTCAGCCAAAAACCAAAATCAGAGAAAGAAAAGACATGCAGATAGAACAGTAGCTGTAAGTAGGTGATGACAGATTAAAAGATAAACACGTCATGACTTTCTCATAAAGCGATCCTTGATAATATCTTATTAGTTTGTTATTTTTTACATTTTATTATTAGACTAAAAACTCTGAATTTTCCTGTTTATGACTGCAAGAACAAAAACATTTAATCCAAAAGGTTTTTTTAATATGTATATGCAGACCGAAAACTAGAATGGATGATTTGTGTGGGGTTTTTAAAAATACCATTGTGGTCTTTATAGGTGTGCAAGAAGAATCATACCAAAGAAAATTTCAAAACAAATATTTTCTTAGACAAAAAAATGCCTACATTCGAGATGTATATGATTGGTTCACGATGCTTACTTTTAATTAGAAGTGAAAATTCGGTATCCAACTGTATACGGGAGACCCATACACCTAAGGGATGGAGTTTATTACAGTGCCAGAGCTGTGTTGTTTCAGCTGCTTTTATATTGATTAGCTGTGCTGTCTTGGGATGTCAATCGTCTCTTGAATTGTGATTGTGTTTTACATGTACTAATGGGTGAGCCATTAGAGGTTAATTAAAACAAAAAGCTGTTAATATACTTACTATGTCAGTAAGTACTTAAAAATCTGTAGGTTGTTGATAAGGCAAAGTAAGTGTTATGAAATACTGTCAGGTTATAACTCCCCGATCAAATGGAATGCCAAGTTACATATTGTTTTAATAACTACACCATAACAATAAAATGAGTGGGAGCACTCCAAAGCAAAACTAGATGCAAGTCAATATCTTGATCCTGTTCTAAGATCTTGGTCATACCTTCCATGCGTGATTTAAAAACTATTCCTTTCCCCTCCCACAACTGTCTATTTGAATAATAAGATAATTGCACCAAGTTCATACACATGCTTCACATTTAACACTTATACTAGCCTGTATAATTTCTGGGAACTACCAAAGAAAGACAACTGCAAATTTTTCATGGAGTTGTTAGTGTTTAAGAGAGACTGGAAATCAGCTTAAGAAGACCTTTGTATTTAGCTTTATTTTTCTGCATTGTACCTTTTCGTCGAAGAAGCACTGAACTGTTCACTTAAAATCCTTAAATTATGCATGAATAGAAGCTTGAAAAATCTTTGCTATTATGAGAGTAAAATCACCCAGAAAACACTTCTATATAGCTTGTTGTGGTTTGAAGTCACAGCATAAGAAAAACCCTTTTTTCCTGTTAAAATTTTCAATGAGCTGAGGAGAGGAAGAACTAAAAGATGGTTAGTTACTGCCTTCATGACTAGCAAAGGAACGTTTTCTTGCCTTTTCTACACCACCCAGGAAAAAATTCCTTCCCACAGCTTCTCTTTATTTAAAGCAATTTACAGTTATTATAAAAAAAATCCTAATCATTATTTTAGCAATATTTTAATCATTGAAGTATGGAATTGTTTGATTTGGAAGAGAACTCAAATATCACCTAGTTATAACCCTCTGCCAGGGACACCTTCCACTATACCTAGCTGCATGAAATCCCACCCAGCCTGGCTTTGGACACCCCCAGGGATGCAGCATCCACAACTTCCCTGGGCAACATCTTCCAGTGCCTGACCACCCTCATTTTTGAAGAAGTAACCCCTATTTTTGATGGGATAACTACCAGTCACTGGGAACTCCATCAAACTGCTGTGGCTTCTCAAATTTGGACAGCAGCTTAGCTACTTCCTCTAGCAGTTTCCTTGGGACCCACAGATTTGTCTTATCAGGTTCCATGGGTTTGTGCACTGTCTTGTTTCTTAGATGGTCTCAGACCTGATCTTTTCCTGTAGCAGGAGGTTCTTCATTCTCTCAATTCCTGCCTTTACCTTCTCTGTGTGTGGCTCAGGCAGTGTGGCTGGAACATGTACCAGTAAAGCTGTTGAGAGACAAGAGACAAAAAAGTTGCTGAGCACTTCTACGTTCTCCAAATCCCAGAAAACCAGATTTCTTTTTTCCTTATGAAGTGAGGCCATATTTTCCCTAGTCTTCATTTTATCACAAATATAGCCCATAGGAGCTTTACTTCTTGCCATTGACACCTGTGGCCAGGCTTAATTCTGTCAGGGCATTAGCTTTCCTAACCTGATCCCTGGCTGTTCAGAAATCTCTTTATATTCCTCCCAGACTACCTGTCCCTGCTTCCATGCTTCCAGGTTTTTTTTTTTGTTTTTTTTTTTTTTGTGTTTGTCTTTGTCCAAGAGATCTTTTTTTCCCTTTATTAACCTCCTGGTCACTTCATCTGTCTTCCTCTTTGTTGGGATGCATAACTCATGATCTTGGTGGAGATGATCCTTGAATATCCAGCAGCTTGCTTGGGCTCCTCTTCCCTCCAGTGCTTTATTCCATGCTATTCTACCAAGCAGACTCCTGGAGGGGCCAAAGTTTTCTCTTCTAAAGCCCAGGGAATAAAGAGCACCCTCCTCACAGACTTCAGTGTCTTGAACTCCACAATTTGATGGTTGCAGCAGCTCTAACCAGATGCACATTCATCAGCGCCTCTGGGCAAGAACAGGGTCCAGCAAAGCACCTCTCCTCATCAGCATGGAGAAGGAAGCTATTGTTAATGCATTCCAGGAACCTCCATCAGATACTGGGGCAAGTCTCCTCTCGTGTCCAGTGGAATGCCCCTCCTACAAAGAGGCACCCTTCCCCCGATCGTCCTCCTGTGCAAACTGCGTCACCATGCTCTGGCCCACATGCCAGGTTCTGTTTGCCCACTCTGCTCCTGGTGGCTTGTGCTCCCTAGGGCTGCTCCTTGTGGGCATGGAGGGTGACACTACTCCTCCTGGCCCCACACACACCTCATCAGCTGCTCACGCCAGAGCAGCCACTTCCTTGCAGGTCTCAGCACTGCCTGGGGTTTCCCCAGGTCAGGACCACTCCCTTCCCCCATACACTCCGATACTCTGCTCTGCTACAGATTGTGCCTGCTGTTCAACTCTACAGTTAATGTTTTATTAATAACAATGTGGTCTACAACCATAAACCCCAGCATGAGAATATTAATAGGTGGAAAGACGATAAAAATTTCAGAGCTAAGCACATGTGATTCATTAATATGAAGGGATCATCATAAAGGTCTGCCAGACTAAAATTTACAATTAAAAGGCCTTTTTGAAAAAAAAAAAAAAAAAAAAGCCTTTGTAATGATCAAAACCATCACTTGGTGCATTGATATTCATACTAATTGACAGCAGCACAACCAGTGTTCCCTTAGACCTCCTGCTTTCTCGCTCTTTACTCCAGCTTGACGCTTTGCTAGGTAGATCTCCCACATCAAATCTCTCAGCTTTATATTGATATTTAGTTGGACATACAAGATACTTCCCCTCACTGTGTTCCCCACTTATTCCCCTCTTCCCAACAGACTACACTGGTTTTTCTGCCTATAAATTAGATTAAAGCATTAGATATAAGAGGACTTCTAAAATTGCCCTGGTCGTAGCTGGGTTCGGAATACAGTAAGAATCATCTAAATATAACCTTAACTTCTTTGGGTGAAGTAACCATGCAAGAAAACAAAACTTTTAAGGTGTCTTTCCCCTCAGACCAAAACCAATCTGAGTATATGCATCACAGTCTACCTGCCTCATTTAAAGTAGATGGTGGCTTTGTTTTTCATGTGGAAGATGAATAAGGATGTTAAGCTTAATTGCACTAGAAAATATGAGCCATGAAATACTGCTAAAAACAGTTTTAAAAGCTAGTTGTGAGAAGTTCTGAATTGGACTGCAATTTGAAACAATCTATGTAGTTGGAAAAAACATGCCTTTGTAGAATTACCTCTGAGAGTTACCTTTCTTTATACTAAACATGAGGATTTTTAGGACAATATCTTGGATTTTAGACATTTCAACTCCTGTAACCTGTGCTGCTTCTGCAATTTTTCCTTAGATCTTTTATTCATGTAGTTAAGCATTTACTGCTTTCACTGAAAAGAGGCATTAAACCTTTATAATTAACAAGTCAAAGAGTAAAATCTCAGCAATTCAAGACATAATGAAGTAGGGAATACAATAAATATTATGAGGAAATCAAACATGACCACATGTTACTTTTATGATCCATTGTCACATACATATACCTCTCTTTGTCTCTGAGATACAGCATGTTCTAATAGTTTGGTATGGAGAAATATACTGAAGGAAGCATTCCAACAAAATTTGTACATTTATGAAATTGCAGAGTGGGACACATTTACCATTATGTATTCTGATACAGATATGAGAGATCTTAGCATCTTTTCTTCTTATTCTAGCATAGACAAACAGTCAGAGATACCTGGTTTTAATGCATGCATTGACTATTTTTCCCTAATTTTGAAATTGTGCTTATGCTACTTTTTTTTTTTACAGTAAATTTGATGCTAAAATTTACCCTTCCACACTCAAATGTCCAAGCCCATATTAGTCAAAAATGCAAAAAGCTACCCATGCTCCATGATCTCACAATGTGCATGTTTGCCTTGTCTGTTTCTGAGTATAAAGGAGCTTTCAAGCAACTAGCTTTTATTAATAAATTTCTATAACACTGTCTCAGTGCATAAACACCAGCCAAAAAGAAAACTGACTTAAAAAGAAATTTTCCCCAATTAAGTAATGTGCTCTTGCAGTAAACAAAAGAAATATAAAGAATCACAAAATCCTTAGGGTTGGAAAAAGCCTCTTAGATCCTCAAGTTCAACCATCAAGCTAGCACTTCCATTTTCACCACTAAATCATGTCCCCAGGTGTCATATTCACATGTTTTTTGAACACTTCCAGCAACAGTGATTCCACGACTTCTCTGAGCAGCTCGTATCAAGGTTTGACAACAATCTCAGTGAAGAAAATTTTCCCAATACTTAATACAAAACTCCCCTGGCATAACTTCAAGCCATTTCCTCTTGTCCTGTCATTTGCTTCTCTGAAGAAGAGACTGACCCCCATGTCTCTACCACATCCCTTCAGGTAACTGGAGAGAGCAAAAAGGTCTCCCCTAAGCCTCCTCTTTTCCAGGCTACACAATCCCAGCTTCCTCAGCCACTCCTCATAGGACTTGTGCTGCAGACCCTTCAGCTTTGTTGACCTTCCCTGGACAGGCTCCAGCACTCCAATGTCTTTCTTGAAGTGAGGTGCCCAAAACTGAATTCAAGGTGCAGCTTCACCAGTACAGGGGGATGATCACTGCCCTCATCCTACTGGCCACACTATTGCTGATACAGGCCAAGATGCCACTGGCCTTCTTGGCCACCTGGGCACAGCTGGCTCACATTCAGCACCCCCATGTCCTCTTCCACTGGGCAGCTTTCCAACCACTCTGCCCCCAGCTGCAGAGCTGTCTGGGGTTGCCGTGACCCACAGGCAGGATGTGGTCCTGTAAAACATGCCAGGTTTAATGGTTGGTAGAAAAGACTAATCTACTCTTCAAAGTAAATAATGGAACATTTTATATAGAAAAAGATATTGCCCCCTTTGAGGTCTAGATAGATAATAGAATTAAGTTTCAAAATTATAATGTAATTTTAGTTTCTGTTGAAATTTTTTCTGTGGGTTCAGCAGTCCTCCCAAAATCTCCATCACATATTTCCTACAGAAAGACAATTTATTTTGATACACAAGCATGAAGATTCCACTTTCTTTTATATTTCATCAATATCAGAGAAACGGAAGAGCTATGCAACTAGGTTATTTTCTCTAACTGAAGTAGTAGTCATACTACAATATGCTTTAATGAACGGATTTTTAAACTGCATAAATACTTCAGCTCATAAAAGTGTCCTGATTACAAATGTCTATAAATCTCACAGTTATTGTTGCATATTGTCCTATCATTTTTTCTTTCTAAATCTGATAAAAGTACCAAAAACTTGGAGTTTTAGAAGTTGGCAGCTATACTGGGATATTGAATTAGCAAGGAGAATCAAATTATGAGATACCAGTTTAAAGTGCTGAAGCATTACCTAAAGCAGCTTTCATTTAAGACATTAAATGTCATCATTGTCATACTTCATTGACTCTATAATTCAACAGGAAATAACTTCTTTCACTGCACCAGGTTTCCAGTATAATTTGTGTCTTGATGAGGTCTTGTTTACCTCAAAAATTAAACTTAAGTAATGATGCTATTTGATGAAGTACTAAACATAATAATAAATATAAAAATATTTTCTTCTGTCTCAAAAGCTGTAAATTTCAATATTTAAACTTCATTCACTCATAACTCTTTAATTAGCCAATTAAGAAAGTAATTCATTCAGGCCAGTTACTTTTGATTACTCAAAAATGAAAATTATTAATATAAAAGTAGTTAAAAATCAAAGATAAGGCTGACACTGGGGAAATTTTTACTTAAAATGAGATTAAATCATATTCTATCATCATAGCTAACTTAGGTGGTTACAGGTAGGTAAGAGTTTGATTATTTAAGTCAGAATTTCTAATGTAGATAAACAACTGATATCAATGACAGAGAATTAGCTGTTCCTACCAAATCCTAGTGCAGTCAAAATCTTTGAATCTCAGACTTATAAACATTCTTCCAATATCGAAGCAGTGAAAAACTATACTAATGAAATCTGGGTGAACAGCACTTTAGAAACCCCTATCATAACTTCAAACCCCAACTGACTGTGCTGAGGACTAAAATAATCCTTGAAGTGACATATTATAAGGACATATTTGCCATTTTCATGAATTTTAAGAATGGGGTAGAGATTGTAATAATTTATGTCTCTTCCATCAACTTTTCCTAGGATAATTATAGCTGAATAATATGATTTAAAAAATCTGAAGCTGTCACAGGTATATACTTCTCCAAAGAGACTCCTGGAACATGAGTTTACATGGCTGACAAGTGTATGGCTTGCTTTGAACAATTCACAAAAACTTTTGGGAGTTCCAGGAAAGAAAAGTGGCTAACTGGTAAAGTAGTACTAACCTCTCATTATATGCAGTACTGTAACATCCTGCAAGTCCTGCTCAAAACTGAATTCCCAGGATGCTAGGTGTCCTGAGTTCTCTCCTCATGATATCTGTGTGAGAAATGAAATCATTAGTTAAGCTGGGCCAAAACTAGAAGTTCTCAAGTGCAGATCATCCATGGATCTCCCAAACAATAGGTTATCTCTCCCATGACACCTTCAAAGGACTGAAAACCACTGGGGATGTTTATGCAACCCACTCTTAATGTAAAGGCATAGCCAGTCAAACAAGAAACGTATTTTGCTGACTATTTTCCTATGATATCCTCATGGAAAGAAGAGGACAACTGAAAAGCAAAGAAACAGAGATAGATGAACTGTAATAAATTTGGCTCTAAATTACAACAGTTAAGTGGTCTGCTTTTACCACTTTATTATTATTTTTCAAGTCCTACTGCTTTAACTGAAAAAAAAAATAACCTTTCCCTTCAATTCTTCTTTCTGTTAAGTTCTAGAGGGAAGAACAGAGTCTTTCAGGTAGAGAAACTTCTCTGCTTAGTGACAGAGCTCTGGTGAGTAGGTAGACGAGTCCAAGAAAGATCCACTATCTCTGTCTGGATCCGCAAACTACCTTCCCTGGGACAGGCCTCATTGGAGAACAGGATGTACGATATGGAGGATTCCCTAGCCTCACTTCTCTGGCTGAAAACTGTCTTTGCCTCAGTGAGAAGGGACTATAAGGATGCCAGTAGGTTGTGTAAGGAAGTCATTAGGTTGTGCAAGGGGAAAATTAGAAGAGTCAAATCTCAAATAGAACTTAAAACAGTTTTCAAAACAATTTTTGTTTTCTTAAACCCAACCAATGCATAGAATGGATGCACAAGGTAGAACAAGAACTTCTGTATCCTCTGAGAGTAAGGGCTGGTAAATTTAGACTAATTGACATCATTTTTCTATTTCCTTCTGTACTATGTATGAGCATCTCGTACAACTACCTTATTTCACATTGTCACAGGATGGCAGAATAAAGCCATGATTGTCACAGAACTTCAGAAAAGTGAGTAGGTACTGAAAAAGGACAAAGTACTCTTAATAATTCAAAGCAGGTTAGAAGAGCTGCTATATCTGATGATTCAGGCTTCATTCACCATGTCCTATCTAATTGCAATTACAAGCTTTTTTGTCCTTAGTTGAGCACTACTGAAGACAGTAATCAGCAAATGAACCCCAAGTTCAATTCAGAGATGCAGTCCTTCTGTTTTTATGCATTTTGAATATAATTATGTTAGACTTTACTAGCACAAAATAAAGATGATTGTCAGGAAAAAGAAATATGGTCCACTTAGGAGAGCAACAAAAAAAAAAAACAACATAGGATTGTACTGACTGTACCTTAAGACATAGTCCACTCTTATGATCTTATATTTATATACTTCATGAAAAGTAAATATATTTAGATGGGTGACTAGTAAATTAGCATCTTTTTAAAATTTTATTAATCAATTATCTTATAAGAGCATAATATTCCTCTTGTGAATTTGAGGTTCAAGTACATAGCCCAGTATTTCACTGCACGTCACAAAGGGTTACTAGAAGTCAGTATTAAGCTTGCCCCTCAAATCCTTTTGAGTCAGACCACACTTCGCAGAGTGTTTGAAGATATAAATTCAGGCCACCCTTACGTTAGCAGTGTTTTTTAAAAAAAACAAACAAACAAACAAAAACCACCCTTAAAATCATTCAGCTTAATCTAAAGTAAGAAGGCAAATAAAAACTTCTTTTTAAAAATGAAACCAAAACCAATTTTAAGCATTAAAGACAAATAAGAGCCTAAGTATAGCATGCTCACAATAGCATTTCATAAAAACCTCACTACCTTCCCTATACTCTCTGTATGATGAGAATTAGGATTCTGTGTTTAAGACTTACTTATTTAGGAAACACTATAAGGCAACAAACCAATTATTAATCCACATTTTAGACACCTTCAAGGTATTCTTGCAGGAATATTGCAAAGGAGCTCCCTTAAATCCCCTGGAGGATCTCCTGGTGATGGCCTTAACAGTGGTGTTATTTCTAGAGCTGAGCTTTCTCTTGAATTCCTCTATCAAGGGCTCTTAAATCCTTCATCCTAAAGCAATTTTTCATTCCTCCTGAAACATAGTCTGGTCACCTCTGAATTAAAGAAAGAGTGTCTTAGTTACAAGAAAGATATTCTAGTATTCAAATTCCCTCCTTGATTAAAACAGCAAATCCTTACTTTAAGGAAGGGTAAAACCCTGTTCCTTTCAATAGCTGCTTGTACTGCTTTAAAGAGAATGTGTGTAACACTGGAATGCTTACTCTCCTTCAACTGAAGCATTAAAAACTGTACAAGCATCCTAAGAAATTATTACTAGATCATTACCAGTAAAAACTAGGCAGTGTGCAATTGAATTTGAGATTACTGATCCTCAGCTTCTGTTTTACATGAAGAATATCGGTACACCATTTTCTTCTAGTAAACAGCATGGACCATTAATTTTGCCACAGGGAGTAAATTTCAAGTAGAGAGTTAAACTAAAAACCAGTAAATTTATTTGCTATGGTAGTGTTAAGTATAATAGTGTTTATACATTGGCTTTATTTCAAGATAACAGCAGCATGCATCAAAAGCTTTATTACTGCTACTTAGATGTTTCCATTCTTAAAAATCCTTTTTCCATATGGGCAAGTTTTTGAAACCTATTTGAAAATATTGGTTACTGGGCAGTAATTTCTTAAAGTTCCAAAGTTCCATCAAAAGGCTAATAAATATAATGCATGATTGAAAATCAGTTCACAATCTTATTCAAAAAACACCTAGGATTTCTAGCAGAAAAGGGTACCTGCTGATGTAAACCCCTATTTAGTACTACAATAACATTTTTTGAAATTGCTAGTAAATAGTAGATGCTAATTCCTGCTTCCAACCAACAGAACAAGAGATGGTCTCATTGCAGTATCATAAAAAGACAAGTTATATCAGAAATCTTATCTTTGATAGTGCTTAAAATGAAGAATTTGATTTCATAAGACTCAACCATTCTAAAGTACCTTTTATCATTAAAAAAAAAAAAACCCTTACAAGATAGCAGAAAATATACAGTACAACACTGCATATTTAAGGAATTCATTCATGTTTTATGAAAAATGCATCACTGAGATGAAAATTTCATACTCTACATCTAATTCTTTGGTACCTAGTGCTTAATCACAAAATGATCTTCCCTTGAAAAGTTATTTGTTGAAAAAGGATGTGATAAAGACTCAAATATATATGAAAATATATATTTGACTCAAATAAATAATGAAAAAGCTGAAAACAAAGTTATACTTTCCTACTTTTCACTCCATGTTGCAAGTCAGATACACAATAAATAATTTTGTAACTGCAGAGCAAGACAGCAGCTTTTGTCTAAGAAGGGTTACCATCACCACTGGTTTTATTTGCAGAGATCAGAGCTTCTTATCAGCTGCTTAATAAAGGATCTCAGACACATAGCTCAGGTTTCTACATAATCATACTTGGCATTTCTTACCTAGCCATTGGGCAGTGCTAACAAGCCATAATTTCTCACCTGCAATTGTCACTTCTTTGTATTTTAAACATTTGCAACAAAACACCTGTTCAACTAAGTGTGCTATTACTATGTTTCTCTTTTCCAAAACTGTTTATTAACTATCCAGCCATTAAAGGTAAATTCTTCACCATCCACCAAATCACTCATGAATAATAAGGAATTTGTATTTGTCAGTTTAGAAAAAATGATACAATTCGCATTTGAATTTTTGTGTGCAGATTATTGATTGTAAGTAAAAGGATAGAGACTTTTAATTCTCTGAAGATCTTGGTTTAAATGCCTACACTGCCAGTCACTGGCTGTTATGTATGAATATGTATACTTGACTCCTGTGTTTCAATCATCCAGTTCACAACGAACATGAACTTTCTTTCCTTCTAAACTTTTTCTTCTTAATTACAAGTCTTTTCATGATGCAACTATTCTGACCACACACTTCTGAAACTTCACAAACCAATTTTTACCCATGCAGGCATGTATACAGTACAACCTAAAGCCTAGTGGAAGGGGGGGGAAGGGAAGGGAGAAGAGCAGAGGGGAGAAAAGCAAAATAAAACGCACGAAAACAAAAAGAAAACCTTTCTCATGTGTAAATTATTCTGATAACCTGAACCACAGTCAAGAGAATGAGATGCAACAGTTGCCAATTAGATTGCAGGGACATGATTTGAGTGTTACATACAGAAGAGGAAGGCAGGTATACATATGCTGGATATAAAGAAGAAGTAACAGCAAATAAAAACTGGAAAGTTTTAGTGAACCAAGGGTTTTGCTTCCTACACTCCTCTGTATAAAACATCCAGGTGTCAGACACTATTGCATTCAAGCACTTGCATAATTCAAGAAGAGGACTCAGGGAGAGAGAGGGAAGACCGAATCTTTCAGAGAAGTAGGAATATAAATAGGATTATTTAGTTCCTTTGCTGTTCTAAGTAAATAAATTTTGTAATATTAATTCCCTCTGTTTTGGCTGAGCAATTAATCCCAAAAGAGTAGGAATTCCAGTAAAACAACCAAAAATTATTCTGCAATATTGTCCAATTGCATTTAACAAATCTCATATATAAAGTGAAACTTTTGACAATTTTTGAGGGGAAACCTCTCTCTCTAACTTCCTGAAAGGAGCCCATGGCCTGGTGGGTGTTGGCCTCTTCTCCCACATTGCAAGAAACAGGACAAGAGGAAACAGCCTCAATTTGTGCCAGGAGAGGTTTAGATTAGATATTACAAAAAAGAAAAAAACAACTTCACAGAATGTGTTGTCCACAATGGGAACAGGCTGCCCCCAGAAGTTGAGTCACCATTCCTAGAAGTATTTTGAAGGCCACACAGATGTGGCACTTTGGGACATAGTTTAATAGTGTACTTAGTTCTGGGTTAACAGTTGAAGTTGATGCTCTTAGAGACGTTGTCCCAAAAAAACCCACAAAAAACAAACAAACAAACAAAACAACAACAACAAACCAAAAACAAACAAACAAACAAAAAAACCACCAAAAACACCCAATGAAACAATTCCACGAACAGAATAACTTTCTGAAAATTATAACTTCTCAATGCTTTGCAGCAGTGTGCGAGACTGGTAACAGAAAAGCCCACACTAGTTCTCTAGAGTATCCTTCAGAGCTGCGGATGTTAGGGCTGACAAAGACCACAAGATACAGAAGTACATTTCTTGTCACAGTTCATTGTCTACAGTACAAGTTACCAGTAAGGCCATTCAGGAAACAGCCTTCTAATGCCTCCTTCCCAAATGGAAAGTCACTTTTAACTGCCTTAGTCTCTCAGTTTGTAGACCAGGAAGGGAAAAACCCAAGAATATTTTAAAATTTGTTTTAGGCAGAAATATGGATCCCTTTAATTAACACTATTAAATCTGTATTTCAGTCCATATACTCTTCCTATGCTCAAAATTTAGAAAGGACTATTTCTTCCAGTATAGTTACAAATGGATTTTACTTTTTGGAAAGTCACCATAGAAATATAGGAAATACTGTTTCTAAAGCAAAGCCAGTACTCTTGTCTTTGAAGCATGGTGTGTGCAAGTATGTTGCAATTTCTACACAGAAAAACATCTCTTAGAGACCATCTAAAAAGCATCTAGATCTCTGTTATTAATCACAGTACAAATAACCTAACAATTAAAGCTCATAATTATATCTTAGTATTTATGACATGTTTTATGACATTTATTTATGAAATGTTTTGTTTAAGTGTAAAGAAGTTGCACATCTCTTGGGAGAAAAAAAAGCTGAAGTTAGAAGCAATAAAATGCTCAAGTTATCTTTTTCATAGAAGTATGTATTTACCAAGGTGTTTAATTATATTTTTTTAAAAAAAATTATATTAAAAAAAAAATCAGGAGATTGATCTTTACTGGAATATCTTTGCAGTCTGAAAGAAAACCAAGTGCTTCTCCTTCAGAGCAACAAAAGAGTGATGAATCAATGAGAGGAGTGAGATTAATTCTGTTACAATTAGATGATAATTATTTTTTGTTTACTTAATATGATACTTAAGCTGGAAAATAAGTTAATTAGAATAGTATACAAATAGTGGCACATCCCACACACTGCCTGGAATATAAATGTTCCTGTTGCAAATAAGGATGTATGACTGGCAAGATAAAAATCAAGAATTGGTGGTAGTGTTGCCTCTGAAATAAAAAAGCAGGAAATATAAGCCTAATGCCTCCCCAGCTAATCAAACCCCAAGCAACTCCACTTTCTAACAAATTTCTAAAAAAAAAAAAAAAAAAACTACAAAAAACAACAACAAAAACAAACAAACAAATTTACTGGGATAAAATCATTAATACAAAAATTAGAAATTTCAATCTGGTTTTTGGACTTTGCTGCATGTAAGTTAAATTTAGAGGGACAATATTTTTGAGAACTAAGAGTCTGGTATCAATTGTCCCTAGCAACCACAGACTTACTATATGAGCATAGATCCTCAGTATTAATGATGATTTCTCAGGATTATCTTCATCTCAGGACTAAATATACTGTGAAGTACCCCAAGGCTATTAGAAAGCAAACATCCTTTTAAAAGTCTCATTTCACAGAAGGTAGGTATTAAAGATAGTATTTTGCCCACTATTCATTCAGTAGTTAATGGGTTGAAGTGGCCAAACCAAATCAAGTTTTGTAAAAATAGGGAAGACAAGAGGACATAAGAGAATCTCAGCTGCTGTGAATTTTAAAAACCAAAAGAATTGTGAGAAAGTCAGCAAAAATATTTACATGATAAGGCATGACTCAGTATCCTTCAGTGACAGAACAGGAGACTTTGTTACGTAAAGACAACAGATGGAGTAATTGGTAAATAGGAGTTACCAGATCCTTGGAAAGTATAACATTTGCTTCCTATTGCAAATATATTTAACCTTCAATAGTCTACAGATCTTATGAAGGTTTGTGTGTTTCTGGTATACAGCTCCTGGGTACAGTCCAGAGCAGTATTGAATTAAAAGAGCAAATGCAGCAATATCTGTGTCAATTGAACACTAGCTGAAGCTTAACCTGGCCAACACAAACAGATTTCTTGAAAAACAGGAGGTAAAATAGGTCATCTGAACTGATAACACTATATACCTTTGACAGATACCATCTTCTGCTTTAGAAACACACTTGTCTTGTGCACATTCCAGCTGAATTTCTTAAATCAATAGGATGGACACTATTAATGGGACAGAACTGTTTCTGGATAAGAAGGATGTTGGCCCCGTGTTAAAAACCATGAAAATCCTTAAAACATGTCACAGAAACATGAACAAAAAGAGTTGAGTGAACCAAATGAATGACTACCATATATGAATGTTCATCCTAACTTCATGACCAAGGAGAAAATAAAATGATTGCTGGGAAAAAGCAAACAAAAAGTTAAACAAAAACCCAACAACCTTACCTTCCTCAGTGGGGATCATCCACGGATAACTTCTTTGCTGTGATAGCAAGGGATACCCTTTCTAAAGCCTGAACCCCAGGATGAAAAGCGTAAGTAAGATAGAAGTATTCTGACTGCTGCCTTGTTACAGACAAGGAATACAGGAGATCAAGAGTACAGAAACAGCCAGAGAAGTTTACAAGCAGCTACAGAGGGAGAAAAAAAAAAATTGCAGGATTCTATACCCTTGAGACAAATGTGAGAGGAAGATAATCCAAAACTTTTTTATTATTTAAGGACTGACATACCTATTCCTCATCTACCTTGAAATTACAAGGTTTAAAGACACATTGCATTGTCATTTAAGTCTATTTCTGTCATTAACTTTTTATCTACATAATTTCTGTGACCTGCTTATCTACTTCTCCACAGTTAGGAGGTACATCCAGGCAATTCATTTCAGTGCTTAATTACTTAAGCATTTTGAAAAAATTTAAAATATCTAAGTTTACTCTTTCTTACCATTTCGTGAATTATCTTTTATCTTCTTGTGGACATGGAAAAGAATTATTCCAGTTCTCTTTGAAATAGTGTTTTACATATTTAAGACTTTCATTTTAAACATAATAACAATTGAATCATATTTTTGTTGTAAGCCATGTTTAGTTGACCCTTATTATCCCCTCTGAGCTTTCTCCAATTGTGCTGTGCAAAGCTCAGAACTGGACAGGAGCCAAGATCCTCCTGGTATTCAGTAGAGCAGGATTCCTTCAAAAGGTCTTACAGACTGTAGATTCACATACAATGGAATACAGTATTTACTTTTTTTCCAAGAACAGCAGGATATCCCTGCATTATGGCTCAGCTAGAGGTCCATTATTGAGCTTTTTAGAATAGTTTTCACCTGAATATTTGTTTGACTTCCTATACTTGCACAATTTTTAAATTCCTGTTTTAATGCATTTTCTCATAAGTTCTGCATCATATTTTTTTTCCCAGTAACTTAAATTTCAACATTTTTAATTATCAAGTGTGTAGTCTTTCTCAGTTAAATGAAATCAATCTTATTTTATTCTGCATCCTGTCACCCAGACCACTAGTAAATATAAGCATCAGAGAAGTGTGATTTGCATCAGTGCTCAAACCTTAATTTTTAAGATCAGTTCTGGATAGGAGCAATGACACCTATAAGTTATCAAAATAGCTTGATTTCCTCTTTTGGTAATTTTAAGATCCTATGCATTAGTAATTTGATCTTTCAACTGATAACATCTGGTATATGGGTTTTTGTGGGGGTTTTGGAGTTTTGGTTGGCTTGTTTGTTTAGGGATTTTTTGTGGTTTTATGCTAAGAGAGCGTACTCATGATCTTATTACACCATACTCTTCAGTGGCTCCAGTCTCAGCAGCAGTGCAAGCCTTCAGTTTTCATTTTGCCATTTTACCTTTTGGCAAATTAACACAATTCTCTAATGAAAATTATTCTATGAACTACCTGTCCAAGGAAAAACATGTATCCTTGGGGAATAATTAGCTATTCAGAGATTTAAAAACTCCCCTAAAAGGATTTTTTTTAAAATAATAGTGCTTAAGAGTTTAATAATTGAGGAACACCAGCATTAAATTAGAGCTTTCCCTTCACATTCAAATCTCAAGGTACTGTCCTTGCTCTAATTGATCATTATAGTGCCACGAATTTTAAAGGTAAGGGGGATACACACATGCTAACCTATTTGTGATATAGCTAAAGAACATCCTTTTCCATAGGTAATGGCAAAGAGATTGAACTTAAAACCATGTAGAAATTCTGTATCTTAAACATATTCAGTGCTTAATAAGAATATAACATATAGTTGTATCAAAGTAATGCTTCCTCTGAGTAATGTGTTACCTTAGTGGGATCAAGAGTTGCCCAAAAAAAGCTGAACTAATGAAAAGAAATAACATCAGAAAAATAGATTCTAAAGTAAAACTGTTTTTTTTTCCTTTTTAAATTTGGAAGAAAAGATTATTTTTTCCCCCGTAATCAGATAAGCATAAGTAAGATTACTAGATTTATCTATGTTGCCTATCTAGCTCTGAAATACATTACTATTTACTCCTTGAAATTATCAAAGTACTTGGAGATGTTGACATATTATATAAATAAGTATCCATCTCAGAAAGGATCTTTCTTCTTTCCTCTATTTGGCAATATAATTATGATTTCAAATACAAAAAAAAATACCTCTCTCATGTTAAATAGATGTATTTCAGTAGAAAGAAATCTGAGTTTGTGGTCCTTTTTCAGAACCTAAGCTAAGCTAGCTTGGGTAGCCTTGCAACCTGTATGTTATCCCAGCATGAACATGGGCAGTTTTGACTGAGCTTATTGTCACCTCAGAATGGTTTCCTTGTATGCCTGAACTCATCTAAAGGGTTACATACAAGCAGTAATAGTAGTGAAACATACAAATAAACATTTTTCATTAAAAATTTTTGAGTGTATTAGTAATCTAGGTTTATCTTAGACAAAAATATTAAGGTAATAGTATTATTATACTAAATACATTACTGTTTCTTGTAATAATACACAGATATCCTATTAGTTTTAATAATAGTATAATAATTCAGATTATAGGAACAAGTTATCTATCAAATATAATTTCTCTGAGAGCCAACATGAAGACCTTGACACTGCTAAGTCATGTCTAATAGTTAAGACCTGAACTAGAAAATACCTTGATGTAGCTCAACTGTGTGAGTGCCACAAGTATAACAAACTAGTTAGTGTCACTTGTGCTATCAGCATTCAGGCATCCCATGTAAGTCATCACACTGGACTTTCATCCAATTTTCACATATCTTTTATCTTTCAAATAAAATGTCAGAGATGTTCAGCTGTTTACTGCCAGTACAGAGACTGGAAAAAAGTGAGTGTTAGATGCTAGTATTTTGACCATATTACAAGTCTATTAATGATGTTCCTAGGAGATAGTAGGTAGCACACAAAGATGATCATCCTCCTCAATCTTGTTGCTCTGTGTAAGACAGTCTATCTTTTGGAAGGACTGTATGTGTTCTTTTTTCCTTTTTTTTTTTTTTTGTAGTTGAGGTTTTTGTTTGTAACCACAATTTGTCGTCAATCTATTTTGGAAATCACATATCACTTTTCCCTGTTAACAAAATAATATTTACCTTTTCTTCCTTTCAGAGTCCATTAATGTTAGCCTTTACAGTGGAGCTTTTTTTCTTCTTCTAACTATTTCATTCATTTTGTCTAAAATTACTCCAAACAAACTATCTTCAAGTTTAATAAACAGACACATGAAATTACTATGCATCAAATTAAATTCATGAGCACTGTGCACAAATGTTTTCTTCTTCTGTCCTTCCCTTCTATAATACAATGCTTTTTCTGTTTTATTTGATCAACAAATTCCATTTTCTCTTTCTGTACTAAACAGAACATGACAAGTCTGGAAATAGTTGATCTTACCAGCTGGAAAAGTAAATTACTCAATTCAAAAGTTCAGAATTTCCTCTTCAAAGCAAGAAGGGAAATATTTCCTTCACTATTTCATATACATTTTTTTCCTCTGCTCCTTCTCCCTCTCTGAGACTATAACAAGCTTTTCTTAGTCTAAAAAAATCCAAAGCAATGACCTGGTTCTTCTTTTCTTGAGAGACAGTTCTGGTTTGTGTACTTGAGTAGCTTTTCTCTCTATAATGCTAAGTATTTCATCAATTTACCTTCACCTCAGGACAAAGAAGATTAATTGAACTATGAACATAAAGTAAACAAGAAACTAAGCTCTTATATTTAATGAAGTAAGTAGTAACTTACAGGAGTAATCAGGAAGCTTAAAGATATTTAAATGAACAGACTAAAAAGTTTTGGTCACTATCTAGCCAAAATGAAGGGCTAGAACTCATTTCTACTGCAATTGAATAGTCACATTATTCATGTCACAAGATATTTCATCATTCTTGTACTAGAAAGAATAGTCCATTACCAAATACTTTAATTTCCCCATTTGTGCTGGTAATGAGTGTTCATGCATTGCACAACCAAGTGACAGAAATCTGCTGCATTAATGTATTTGCAATAGTAATAAAATATATTATGTAGTAAATATTTCCTCCAATTTTTTCTATGGATAAACCTGTAACTTCACTAAAAGAATGGGATGTATTAAAAAAGCTGTACTGCACAGTCAGTTTCCAGTTGAATTGCTCAAGGATTGTTTTATGACTGGATGGCAATAAAAAATTAATTTCAGAGACTCAATCTTATGATTGGATATCAATAACAATTTAATTTCAGAGACTAAATTTCTAACTTCAGTATTTTAAAGCTGCAGCATCAAAACAAGGCAAGTACACTATTTGAAGCATGTTTCTTTCCCTCAGTGGTTGGAATGAGAGGTACAACAAGAGGTGTAAAAGGCATCATCTCATCAGAAGAGTATATGAACATTTTCAAAATGCATTCCAAATGCACTAAACATTCTCCACAATTTTTTTCAGATGCTGCTTGTATTCACAATGGCTGGGTATGGCTATGTCACTGTGTTAAAACAGTTGTCTAGTTACCCGATAAAGAAACATCTGAAGTGGATTTGAGAAGGCAGTCCCTGCAAGATGCCCAGGAAAGATTTTCCTAGAGTTCAAAACCACAAAAATGAAGAATTTTTCTACGACTCATGGATTTCCACAAGACCAAAGTACAATGAGATCCCAGGCTGGACCAGCTACATAAAGTCAAAGAACCCGTAACAAGCAGCAACACAAGGAAATAAATTTAGGAAAATGCTGACCTCTAACATACTGATCATCTATGGATTATTCTCAAGTTATTTCGCCAACTTCATTGAACTACCCCTCCTGTATGTAGAGCTTCCTTACAGATGTATGGTAGGGCCAAAAGTATGACAGAAACACAGCTTCTCTGTAAATTGACTCATTTTTTAAAGAAAGTTCTTGTTATAAAAATAATGACCCCAACTGGAACCAAAAACTTTTATATGCTAAATACAGAGAGATTGCTCACTAAGAAACACAAATTTTAAGTGTAGCAGCATATGTCTCCCTGTTTTTATTTTAACTAATATTTTTTCTTTCTTCTCCACTTTGTAACACAATAAACATTCTCAGATTTTTTTTTGTTTGATGCAGCATAATTAGCATAATAGATCTTGCACCAGATTTGTAGATTTCTTCTTCAAGATTTCAGGTTTTCCTCAGTTCTTAAGCTTAAGTCAAAATAACATTCCCCCACTCCCTAGCCCCTATTACCATAAAGACAAAAAACTAGCAAAGATTGGTGAACATCAGGCAAATTCAGTTAGAAAGAGTACCTTCCTTCAAAGGTAACATTTAAACAAGATGAAACACACAAATATTAAATCCAGATCTGAATTTAGCCGTGATGCAAATGGGAGTAGGGGAGGAATTTGTATAATGGACAAGCAACTTGGATGTCCTTGGTTACCCAGAACAGCCACACCATACCAGGAAAAGTAGGCATCCTTGAGGTGTTACTACATTACAGAATTTGGTATTTTACTGCCTTCAGTTTTGTCTCTCCCCCTTTTTTGTGGTAAAGTCACATCCACCTTCAGTTTAAAATGATAAAACTCATTCCACAAACTGAATCACCATGTAGTTTCTCAATATCTATAAAGTCTACAAATGTATAATATGAATTTTACTCAGCTAATACTGCTTTCTCCAGTTAGTTAGCTATTTCAGAATTTCAAAACTTGATTCCAGGAGACAGCCAAGTGCATCTCTTTGTTGATAATCTTAAAGTCAGTGTATGATTGCCTTTGATTCTCAAAGTCTTCAGTACTCGTCTCAAGTGCCAGATAGCATATTTTATTTTTCTCTTAATTTGTTATTTTCCTGTTAATTTGTTCAAATCTAATTGCATCACCTTGTCAGACTGATACCACAACATTATTTGGCATTGAATTTTGCTCCTTGTCATATATCAACTTAACTGGAAAAGAATGGGAAAGACAAACAAAAATAATCAAATGAAATTTGTTTACTTCCAAGCATAATTCAGTGAAAATAATCAGAAAAGGTCTGAGTCGTTACTTAAACTGCAGAATTTCAGGAAGACAGATTGCACATTTACTGGACTAATGAGGCAGCAGTGGCCAAGAAGGCCATCAGCATCCAGGTCTGTGTCAGAAACAGTGTGGCCAACAGGATGAAGGCAGTGATCATGCCCCTATACTAGTGAGGTTGCATGTTGAATTTTGTGTTCAGGTTTGGGTCTCTTAATTTAGAAAGAATATTGAGGTGCTTGGCGTGTCCAGAGAAGGGCAGCAAAGCTCGTGAAGGGTTTGGAGAAGCTGAGGGAGCTGGAGTTGTTTAGCCTGGAGAAAACAAGGCTCAGGGAGATTTTATCACTCTACAACTACCTGAAAGTGTAGCCATGTGGGGGGTGGTCTCTTCTCCCACATCAGCAGTGACAGGACAACAGGACGCAGTCTTAAACTGCACCAGGGAAGGTTCAGGTTGGACATTAGGAAGAAATTCTTCACAGAAATGGTGATTGGGCATTGGAATTGGCTGCCCAGGGAGGTGGTGTAGTCACCATCCCTGGAAGTGTTTAAGGAAAGACTGGATGTAGCACTTAATGCATTGATCCAGTTAACAAGGTGGTGTTTGGTCATAGATTGGACTTGATCTCACTAATTGATTCTGTGACACAACAGAATATATTCTTGTACGTGCAGACTTAATGCTAATTCTGTCCTAAGGAAGATTTCCATTCACTTCAGGGCAAAAATGACTCCCTCGTAGACATTACATTAATCTGGCTAAGGACAATTCTGTGCTGGGTAATAACGTCAGTACTGCTGAGAATTAAATTCATACTGGCCTTGCAATTTAGCATGTAAAACCACTTGCACACAGGAGTTTTTTGTTTCACAATGACGGTCTGAATAGAAAATGGACTAATGTATGTGACAAATTGCACAACTTGCAGATTACAGTGCATTTAGATCTTTTTCTTTTTGTTTAAAAGAAAAAAAAAAAAGAATGGCTCCTAAGCCTGCAGACCATCTCCTTTACCGACATTTAAGGAGAGAGCAACCATCCATTCTAGCAAGGTCTGCTGCTTCACAAAGCCTATTCCTAGCTTTGCAGGCCCCTCCTCCTGCTGTTGAGTTGGCAATTAAGCATATGGGCCGATAACTGTTGTAAGAATTAGTAAAGACTTCTCAAATGCAGGCTTTCTGTATTCCCTCCAGCCTCTGGTAGCAGACAGTTTGCTTTTTTTCTCCACATGCCCTCTCCACCTACTTGCTTACATGCATTCAGTAATAGCAGTAGGAATTTTAATCCCACTGGGTTATATAGAATACAGGAAAGCAAATTGCTTTTTTCCAAAGTTAGTTCTAATACTGCAAAAAGATGTTACAGTTAAAGCGTAGAACATAGCAACTCTATAGCAAGGAGAAATTAACTTACCAGATTAATTTATCATAGGAGAAGTCTTCAAAAAATAAAACTGGAAGAAAGAATGACTGATTCAATTTTGTTAATTTTTTACGTACTGTGAACAACTTTCAGATTTATTATGTGACAAGCACTTGTCATGCTTGTAGTGTGACAAGCGTAGCACTTGCAGTTACAATGCAATATTGTAATATGAGGGAAGGCCAAGATGTCTCAATTTAAGAGATATTCCTCTGTCACACTTCCTTTTTGTTTCACTTCTTTACCCCTTAGACATACTTGTTTGTGTCTCCACTGTAAGGATAATTTCCTTCAAACTCATTTTCTTCTGCAGAGAGGAAAAACCGACAAGACTGACATGCAAAAAAATCTCATCTCAAAGATGTGACATATTTTTCCCCTTGTAAGAGTTGTTGTAACCAGCAAGATATATTCACCATTTACCTGCTTCTCCCTGGGAAACAGCACAGGATCTGTGTTCCTAATGGAACCAGAAACTGCTTTAGGTGTAGTAGTGCAACACACAAATCTGAATGCTTAAACTGGGATCAAGTATTATAGTAAACTTCAGTCAAACACTATCCTACATCAAAGTGCCTCCAACTCCCCATCCATTCCCACCCCCTCCATATCCCATGAAGAACAAATGTCTGAAGGAGAGTCAATGCATTTTAACAGGTTTGATGTGTATTGAATACTGTTCTGTGTTCTCTTTTATTCCTTAGCAAAGCCCAAAATTGTAATGAAAGAAATGAGCACTTCTAAGTTTTATCTTATTGAAGTAATACCCTAAATATGCTTCATTACTCAAAAAATGAAGTATGAATGACTTCTCAGCTATTTCAAGTTAATGATGAAATAGTCAATATAATTTATATGAGCTGTTCCACATGGGTTTGTTAGATAATGCATGTCTAGACAAAGACACCATCACACCCTCATACTAGAGAATAAGTCTGAATGAACATAAAACTAGCAATTTGTCCTTGTTTCACTAGGGTAACATTAATTGTCTTCACCATAGCTAGCATAGGGCTGTGTCTTGCATTTGTGCTGGAAACAGTATTGATAAGACAGGGACGTTTTGTTATTGTTGAGCAGGGTTTACACAGTGTCAAGGCCTTTTCTGCTTTTAGCACTGCCATGTTGGCAAGGCGGCTGGGAGTGCAGAAGGAGTTGGAAGGGGATACAGCCTACCAGAGAGATATTCCATATGATAGGACATCATGCTCAGTTTATAAAGCTGGGGGGAGAAGAGGGAAATGGGCAGGAGGATGTTTGACTTTGTCTTCACAAGTCACCATTGTTACATGTGATGAAGCCCTGCTCTCCTGGAGGTGAAAGTGACAAATTAATACTTTGGTTTGCTTTACTTTGTAGGCATGTGGCTTTTGCTTTCCTTATTACACAGACTTTATCTCAAACCATGGGTTTTCATTTGCTTTTCCTATTCTCTAGCCCATCCCGCTGGGTGAGCACTTGCATGGTGCTTGGTTGCTGGCTGGGGTTAGCCACAACATCACTACAAATCAAAGACAGCTTGGACTATCAAATGTATATTTCAGTTACCTTACACTCTCCAACAGGAAGAATTCACTTTATAAATCAAGACATTACCCTTCACTCTTCTGACACATGATTATTTCATTTGAACATAATTTATTCTGTTGGGGTTTCAGTCTATTTATCCTCATCTACTGACTGCTGGAAGAAGAAATAGAGTTACCTGAAAAAAACAGTATGCTATTAAGTAACAAATGAACAGAATTTTAAAGGCAATTCTCATTGAGCCTACCTCCACTGTTACAAGTATGATTTTAAGCTTTTTACTTAATACACCCAGAAAGGAAAGGAAAAAAAAAAAAGAAAATTAGGCATTTTAATGAATTACTTTGCACAAAATTCCAGCTTATCAGGATAGATGTGCAAGATAAGGTATTATTAAATTTAACAAATTTCCTACCATGACATAAAGAGCATTATAAAAGTGATGTCACAATCAGTGATTTTGAATGTCATAACTCCTTAAATCATTATGTTCTTCTCTGATAAAATGAAGGCTTCACATGAAATGTGGAATATCTTACTGCCAAGTCTGACTAGGAAACAGCCAACATGTTTTAAACAGGATATACAGTAATAAACCGCAGTACTACTTGCCAATATGTAACAGCTTACTTTTTCAGTACTGAATGCACTTTAAAGATTCAAAACAACAGTGCTGAAAGATATAATTTCCTTTGCCATCTCTTTTCTGCTTGTTGAATTTTGAGCATCCTAACAACAGACCAATTCTACTAAGTCAAAACCCATCCCCTGTAAAATAACTGGACATTTATCCCCTGTAGTTGCATATAAGCTATTTAAAATCAAAAATCCTAAAGCTATTTCTCTAGATTGTTTCTATACTTCTCCACATGATGCAACACTACACTCCCTTAGGTTAGAAGTTATTGCTCCAGACCCTTGCTGTCACCATCTTCTTGAATACTCCTTCCAGGTAGTCTCTAATGTAGCTTTCATGTAGTATTATGTTGTGAATCCTGGGTGTCAAACAGATCTGCTTGTTTTCTAAGAATGTTTTCCCTTCCCTCACCTTTCTATCAGTCTCTGGAGAGGAGGTCAGCTGTGGGTAGGCAATGTCTATGCATTTGGAATACAGAAGACAAACATCCTGAGGTCAAGCCATTCAGTTTTAAGACTAAAAACATCTTGACAGTAACCAGGGAACTACTGATACATGACAGGTGCATAAATAAGTCTGTAATAGAAAGATCTTGCTCCAGATATATGGATTGATCTGTACATGCAAAATAACTTTTCCTAAGTGTCCCCTAAGAGGGTCTTTTTGTTCAATTTCTTAAAAAAAAAAAAAAAAGCTCTGCAGCAGCCTGTTTCTGGCAGTTTCCACATTTTAAAGCAATGTGGCAAACCAATTAGAATTGCTGTCATAAAGCCTTCAGCTTTCTCCTCAAGCTAATTGATGGTGTGATTTTTTTTTAGATTGCCTTGCTTGTGCAAAGGAGGTTCCTAGTACTATCCCTTATACAATTGCTTTTGGTCAAGGGAAACAAACTTTGTTTATTATTTTACACAGCTAACTTGTAGTCAGACCAAGGAATGCTGGTGCTGACACTGAAAACGTGATTGACTGCATCTCGTAACAGTATATTCAAAACATTCATAAAACTATATCCAAATCTTCCCTTTCTCTCCTGCCTTTTTTAAGGAGGTTTTTTTTTCCCCAAGTGGTTCTTTATCACTTCAGAAATCCTTTGTTAAAAAACCATATTGGTGGCTGATGCTTTCATTGCTCTATATATCCACCCTCCCTTAAAATATTCTGTCTCTCATAGTTGATGATCCACTGAAGAGCTAATTGAAAGCCATACATTTGTCAGCCCATATTGCACTTTGACCATTCTTGTTTATCAACTCCTCACAGAAATTTTGGGATTCTAAGGTATATCAACTATTCAGAAAAATTCAAGACAATAATCTCATGTTTTTCATCATAAAAACAGAAAACTGAATGTCTGTGTAATACACAGAGCAGGGATGACAAGCTTCTGTGGCACAAAAGGGTGAAGACAAACTCCAAACAGAAAGTTTAACATTTTCTATTTTTTAACAAATTCCATATGATAGCAGTGTATCAGTTAAAGCAGCTGATTCTTTGCTATAAAATTCTTCCTATAATTGCACTAATTAGGTGCTCAAGAAACAATGATGAACATTTAAGGACTGAACATGAATGCATGATATATAAACACTTGAGATTTGTACAGCAGTGGGGAAACATACTTGATAGCTATTTTACAGAAGATGCATGTTGCCACGTTGTTGGTAGCTGAAAGCCGGAAGTTCTGATTTCAGTTTCTGCCCCCTCTGAAGATGCTCAAAAGACCTACAGCCTTAACAAAACTGGGAGAAGGCCAATAAGTAGGAAGATTATATGTGCAATACATTCACCATTGGTTAATCCTGAATCTAAAGGTACTTTTATTCCACTCTTAGCAATTTGATATTTGAAATAGTCTAACATAATGAAACAGAACGTTAACAGAAAACAAATAAAACATGCTATTTTACAAAATCATGAGTTGATTTGCCACATGAGTGAACTGTACTGTTTAAGGCTGAGTCAATTATTTTGTCTACAGCTTAAACTCATTACATGTCTCCTCATTAAGGCAGTTTGTGTGTGCCCCGATAAGTGACAATTCTAAAGTTAAGTGACACATTGAAATATATGAAAACAACTTTTTAGCTAATTATGTTGGCTAGACATATACTATTTCATTAGAAGTACTAGGAAGCGTTCCACAGCACTGGAATTCAATTATCTGTCCTTTTAATTGTTACTACAGTCCTGTCTGGCATGGTTTTTGGCCTGAATTAAACAGCCCTCTCCCAAACTATTCTTGGGCACAATTCAGGAATTGGCAATGCTCAGAAACTACTCCCAAATGCCAATTTAGAAACAGCAATTATATTTTTAAAGACTAAGAGTCTAGTGTTCTGGCATTAAGGCTAGCTGACAGAGTACAGTTGTACTCATGACATACACAAAGGCTTATTTAATTTACCAATATAGGCATAAGCATAAAATCCCAAAACAGTACTTCTCAAATCATAAATACCACAAAAAAATCAGCTGTTGTCAAAAGTTTGGCATTGCCCAGATGACTAAATGAAATCCTTTATATAACCTAAGATTTAGACATTTTCTAAAGGTATTCATAAAGTGTTTAAGCAAGGAAAGAGGCCAGAAATGCAAACCTGATGTACTGCATGAAGAGAATTTCAATTTTAAATTTATTCTTATTTTTTATATTCAGTGCAGGGGAAGAAAACCCTGACCTACAAGTGCTGACAAGAGTCATATTTCATTCTAGCAAAATTTCACCTAGAAAAAAGGTACCTCTTTACAGCTCTATAGGATACTTTTTGATTAATCCTAAAGAATGAGAGCACAGTCATTTTAGGATAGATGATAGAAGTAGACTAAGAGAAATCCACTTTCCTGAACATTTTAAAGGGACTTAACTGCTAAAAGACACCCTAACACAGAGGGTTGTTTAGAGAAGTGGAGAAATCTATCTAAACATAGTCCCTAAAGCATCTTCATATTGGCTACTTCCTTAATGCTGAGATTTCCAGAAGAACAGAGTGTTTAAATAACATATGCTAACCAGCCTATATCTACATATAAAATGTTTTATACTAATCACTCTCTTCCCTTTTTAGAGTAATTTGAAGCTGTATTACTCCCCTTATGGGAGCCACCTGAAAGCAAAAATAGCAAACAGTTCTTTATTGGATTCTGTGATTGGATTGTGATTTTTCTTAATGCACCATTAAAAAAATATTTATACCTTGATATTTCATCTTCCAATTGAAGAAGTAGTGTATTAACATAGGTGCTAAAAGGAGTCTTTTAAAGTAGCATTCGTTTCTCCTTGCAGAATGAGAAGTAAAACCAATAAAACTTCTTGATGTGAAAACAGTCATGACAAGCATTAATTTTATCTTTCTAGGCATCTACCTCCAGCCTCTAAATCTGCAAATAATAGCTTAATGCATGTTGTCTTCCTTCGGAAGAAATTTTTGTGCTCCATAGTTTCAGGTGAGTATTCAGTAAGAAGAGTTTGGAGTAAAAATCACTGTAAGGGGAGAGAAAAAATCTAGTAGAATTAGATGCATAGAAAAACATTGTGCATTCCAATAATAGTCAGTTGTAGGTATGTGCTCTACTATTTTTATATGAATTGGGAAAAAAAAAATTTAGTCTCTCTACCTGTACATAAAGTGCTAATGAAGATATCAATAGAATATCAGTCAAATTAACATGAAGTATTGTTAACCAATATTATAGGGCTGTTTCCAGAGATCTGTTGCAAGATTACTCATATAAGCTTGTACCTATTGACCATAGCTTCCAAGAAATTCTAAAAGGTAAATAAGGGGTTTTTTTCCTGAAATATGTATTATTTTAGAAAATAATCCTCTGTACATTACATATTAAGTGTTTAGTTATGCAACACACTACAGATCAGAGGCTTTCTCATATCCCTTTAAAACTTCCCATATTTCTTCTCAAGTGCATCCTTGAAGTAACAACTCTATCTAATCAGTAGACTTTCCATCTCTTGCTTCAATTGAAAAGCATTAACCCATAATTCAATTTTCTGTGCTTCATTTTCCTGTTAATATTTTTTCTGATACTCCATCAATAAGTCATTATTTCCCTGAAGACATACATGGCAAACTTGGATAATCCCTATGTCTAAATAGGTTTAACTGCTTTGTTTTCATTTGCCCAACTAACCTTAATGACTTAGAAATGTTGATCATTCTTTCCTACTCTAATATGCTCTATAACTAGCTTTGTGCCTTTTAAAGTGCTGTAAACTAGAAAAAACAAGTGTGTATCTGTGTTAAAGGAACAGGCAGTCAATGAAAAGAAAACCACACATTTAAAGAAAACCTGAGCAAAGTTGCATAAATGCAAGGTCAAAAAGCCCATGGAAGGAGGGAAACTTGCATGATAAGAGGGACCATCTCACCTTGCAGAATTTGCCTCTTAAATGACTCAAAGCCTGGCTTGTAGCTTCACCCTCTGTCTAAGGCAGACTGGCCATTACACTCCCAAAAACCCACCTCCTCCCTCCAGGGATGCAAACCTGGCCTCAACAAAATACCCTGACACCTCCACAAATGGGCAAATGTCATTACTCTTTAATAGTCCAGTCTCATATGCACTAAATAGTACAAACTCAAATCTACAAAACACGAAAAAATAACTAGAGGTGGGAAAGATGAATTTTGTATGAATGGCAGTCACTTGCCTCATGAACCAGCCACAACAACACTATAATGGTTTGCAGGTACACAGCACAGTCTGGGATTAACAACATGAGAGAAATGAAAGAAAAGCAGTGCCACAGAGGCCCTGGAAAACTCTACCTCAACAGCTTTATTGCTGCCTTAGTAAAGGCCTTACTAATACCAAGGGACCTACTGTGCCAGACATCATATTTCTTTTTATATAAGAAGGGATTTCCCCCAAAATAAACAGTGTGCCATCATAGCTAGCACTGTGTAAGAATAGTCAGGCTTTTGCATTAATCATAGCTGGAAAGCTCTGTCAATATTGAGAAAATTTTAGTTTCCATAGGATAGCACATAGACTGCATATGGCTCTTGACAGCATATGGGTTATATAGAGAAAAAACACTAGAATGCTTTCCTTTGCTGCTGTTTTTGATGTGTTGATACGACTGCCTTGAAAGAGAAATGTTTTCACCCCTCCTTCAAGACCTATATTAAACAGATGTACAAACTCCCAAGAAAAAACCTAATGCAGTATGTTAAAAGGAAAAAAAAAGTTTTGTACCAAATCAAATTAAAACAGTGACAAAGATGAAATTCCTAAAGCCATATTTTCTGAAAGATTCAGTATTAGTATTAGGACACATTTTCAGCATTTTAGGACACATTTTCACATTGTCCAGCAGTAAGGAAAAAAAATCCCTAAAATTTGCAGCTCATTAAGCAGGCTGCAAAGTAACGTAGGCAGTAATTTCATAACGCTTTTCACAAACCAGTATTTACTGAAATAAGTAAACAGGAACTGAAGTCTTAAAGGAGAAACTACATATGAAAATGATATTTTTGAAAAAGGTGGATTAAATTTCTTTGGCAAAAAATAAACTCTCTGCATTTCTAGCAATTATACCAAAAAATTAAAAGCTTCTAGGAGCTTTTGCAAAAGCTCTAGACGGTATTCACAATACTGTATTTAAGCTCAGCTCTCAAGTATCGAAGACACTAGTTGAGAAACTCAAATATTAAGCTCATTCAATTCCACCTTCAATGTACTAGGGAAACTGGAAAAAAAAAAACCAACCAAACCTAAAGCACGACAAAAACACACATCTCATCAAAAAATACATTATACAGTTACATTAACAATTTCAGAAAAAAAGCCATGTATTTACCTAGCAAGAGAGAATGCAACCTGGACATCCAGACCATGTTCCAGACTTAACAGGAAAAAACTTTGGCATTGCTAAAATACCATAAAACTGCATTACAAAAAATTCTGAAAGGCATTCAGTCTAGCGATGCTTATTACAGAGTATCTATGCTTGCCTTCAACTAATTTTTCAGCCAAACTTTTAAGTGTCTGACCTCCATACTTATTGGTTTTTTTTCTATCTATAAAGCAAGAATATTACAATTCAACCAGAAAAAAAACCTCTCTGCTGAAGATATCAGCCACTTAATAGTCAAAAGACATCAAGACATTAAAGTGACTCCTTGCATAATCCAGAAAACAATACGACAAGCAAGAAGACTTATTAAGCTCCTGTAAATGCTAAATTAATATGTAAAAGCTGATTAACAAAAAATTTTAGACAGCTAATTCTAATAAGCATGCTAAGCAGTTCATTTAAAGATCACACAAAAGACTACACACAAAATATTTTCCATCACGAGCCTGAAAAACAGGTTTTGGGGGTTTTTTTAGTGATTATGTTTAAGTCACAGACTGTGTTAGGAAACAATTGTGTCCTCTCGTTTCTATAGCAGATTCTAGGCAGGGTTCTATAGCAAAGGAAGACTCTTCCATATTAAAGGTCACATAAGGGAAATGCTGAGGCAGGAAGAATCCTTGCATTGTTTCAATTATTTCCCACCTTGCCTTCCAAACAACTACAAATACATCTTCATGCCTTCTCTGCTTCAAGGGAAAAAGTGCAAAGCATAAATATCTTGAGCATCAGAAGAAAGCAAACAATACCACTTCTTAAAAAAAAAAAAAAAAAAAAGGAAAATAACTACTATCACAGGCAATACAAATCAAAAATAAATTTAAGATGTTTTAACAAAAATACTGAAAAATGGATGGATATTAAGTGTACAGTAATTACAATTTACTCACAGTTAGGAATAATACATTGAAAGTACAAATATAACAGACAGTACATATTTTAAGCTCTACCCTTTTTCAGTTTTCATGTGTATGCACAGGGCAGACATGATTACACTAATGTCAGACGGAATTTAGGTTTTCTACTATGTTACCTGAGTATAATGGGGTTTCTAGGCAACAGCTATATTTAGGGCAGTTACTACTCCCCAGTTGAAGGGGTCCACACCAACAGGGGAAGACAAAACATCTCATACGTCTCCAAAAAAAGACTGAGAAAAAAAAAAAAGAAAATAGATGCACCTCATGTTACACTATATAACTGAGGAGTAACTTCAAACACATTTACTAAAGGAAATGGCTACTGGATAGAAGCACTCTTCCCAGCTCCTTAGACCCCTACTTTATCTCCTTTTACCAAGGAGGTTAATCTCCTCAGCACACAGAGGAGACTAAGGGCAGATTTTTTCCAGTTATACATGCAAGCAAGGCCTAGGGAGATACTGAAAAAATCTAAAAGTTAATTTCTTATAGATATCTAGATATATTAAAAAAAACCACAACCCACCAAAACAACAACAAAAAAAAACCCCTCCCTAGTTGTCAGATTAAAAAAAAAGAAAAAAAAATTGTGGATCAGTCAGTGATAATATGTGATAAGAATATCAACCCTTCCCTTATAAATTCTAGCACATATTTCATAGAATTTAATATGGAGAACATCACTTATCTAAAAACAATGCATAGAGAAAGAGTGAAAGAAAATAATTTCTCCCATCTACTTTTGCTTCTTTTGAATTTTCAGGAATCTGGTGTATAGATCAGCAGACATTTCTTGCAAATTTAGTACTTCAGTCTCATCATTTATAGTAATACTAAACAGTGCCAGAAACAACATCAAACAAGTTTTCATAACTGTCAGAGAGATAAATTTCAATCTAAAGGGCTTCAACATGACAAATAAACACATTAGAAAGAATCTCCTATTTTACACAATCATTTCTGGAAAGATTAGGCTTTGCAGCAAGTTGAAGTTGGTAGTTCTTTAAAGGAAATTGAGACACCCATTGTCCTGTCTTTCTTCTGATCAAGGACACCCAACACAGGATACAGGTTCAACCTCCTGCTAAGACCTAGCTTCCTCCTCTACCTCCTTAGATCTTATAGTTAAGATCTTTGATACTTTTGGATATAAAATAACCTTCTTTTCCAGCAAAAGGCTTAACTTAGGCATCTCCCTAAAGAAAGAATTTTTTTTAACCAATCCTTTTTCACCAGGAGAATTATTTGGACCACATAACTGAATTTGATTATTAACCTACCAGACTACAAGCAGATTTTAAGACCTTTATAACCAAATAATATTATTAGCCTGCTTTGCTGACCAATGGAGGAAAAAAAACAAACCAAAACAGACTACCACAAATACACATCATCCTTCACTGCTTTTGCAACCAAACAAAATTTTAGAATGAAAACAGAAATACAGTTCGCCTTATTGAGACAGACAATAAATATCACCTGATCAAAAAAAAAAAAAAAAACAAAAAAACAAGAAAACCAAACAATA
>VZUI01031256.1:15542-67443 GCA_013401135.1 Cettia cetti | reverse complement strand
GTTGCACCACCAAGAGACCTCTCCCCAAAGGCTCTGGTAAGGCTCCTGTACCTGCCCTTCACTCCTGGACCCAGGGGAATGTTGCCCCAGCCCCCTGCAGCTGCTAGCCAGCCCGAACAGAGCAGGGGAAGAGAAGCAACAGTGGGAGACAGGCTTTCCCCACACAAGCCATGGGGAAAGCGTGCACTGCCTCTCCTGCTGGCTCCCACCCAGGAGGACGTGTACAGGCACACACTCAACACAGGGAGGTTGTGACACCAGAAACTGTGTTTGAGTGTGTTGGAGGGGTGGTCCCTCTTTTAGATTCCCTCCATGACTCTCTGTTTTGAAACCACTCCTGTGATTCTTGTTTCTTTCCCTGGTCAATTAAACACACTGTCCTTGAAAAGCCAGAGAATTTCCATGTACAAAGACCACATCTATTACTGAAATATACCCTCTTTGAAGAATCTCAAAGCCTAGTCAGGATCCTGTCTCTATTGCCTCGCAAGTTCAGTAGCTTTGAAATTTATGCAGAAAATGGAATTTCCTCCTAAATTAGCCTGCCCACTAACCTTCCAAAACACTGCAGTGACATTGCTGGCAAGGTGACATTTCTTGGAGCAACACTGTAATACCAAAGCATTCCCAAGGGAGGGATTGCACTGATGCCTACAGCAATCGTTCCACAGATTTTCAGTAGTATAATCCAGCCTAAAAGAAGCATCTGAATAAGAGTAAAAATGCCAAGTGTGCCCAGTTGAAAACCAGAAAAACACATTTTATATTAGCTTAGAACTGTGGGTATCATTGCCTGGCTGAACTCAGTGTTTGCAGCAATTCCCCATGCTGTTTATTTAAAAAAAAGGAAAAAAAAAAAAAAACCAAACAAACCCTGACAACAATTCCCTAGTGGGTTCCAGTCTTTTCTACATGGAAGGCCAGACAGAGACCTCAGAGTACTCAAGAAAGGCCATCTTCAGCTCCAGCAGATATTGAGGTCAACTGCTTAGCTATTATTTATGTCCATACCTCTCAGAGTAGTGAAATAGCTGTCACCACCTGGCTGGATTTCAGCTCTGCAGAGGGCAATTATCAAAACCTACACATCAATCTGTTACAACTTATACACCACTCTGTTCTCGTAGGAAACCAACATGACTTTTCTAATTCTCCTCCAAATGTCTCATTTCCAGAAAATTTAAACCTTTATCCACCTAAGATCCAGTATTCAATACATGTTACCATATTCTGAGTTTTGCTGCAGGTATTGTATGGGGGGAAACAAACAAACCAACACCACACCTTTCTTTTACTCTTGTATGGATGAAAAGACATGGAAAATATCTCTCACCACAAGCCTACAAGAGCACAGCAGCTCAGCAGTAGCACTACTCGTATTTCATCACACATCAACAGTGTGAAACATGGGAAGTAAATGGAAAACAACCTTTTTGGAGCTGGACTGGTGTCAAGAATTACCTTTCAAAACCATCTGCTGCCTTTTTTTTTAAACTTGCCACATGAAAAAACAACAACTTAGAGAGAATTACAGACACTCCTGTAGGCTCATTAGCTCCTGCAGACTTCATTTTCCAGGGTGTCAATTGCTATAAAGTAAAAGTGCTCAGCACTTCTTGGAAAGACACAGAAAGAATCATTTGCTCAGAACTCTTTCTAAGGCAGGAAGCGACAATTCCTACTGTCAGACTCCCTGGGCAAAGAAAAGAGGTTGAAAGGAAGGATTACGTTGGGAAAACCAAGCTGAGACACTGAGAACTTAGAAGGCATGTATTTTGTAAATCACATCCCCCTTTCCACATGCTGTTAGGTATTAGGATACCCATATGTATCCTGGTTTGTGTTTACCAAGATGCAAAGTTAATGTGAGAGATGTTGTAAATGTGGAATTATTCCCTGTGTGCTACCTGAGGAACAGATGAACTAGCTGTACTGTTCCTGTTAAAGGTAGCTTAGACAAGGGACAGTTGGTCCATCAGCTCTGTTTTAAATTTAGGTTTCAGACTAAACTAAAAAAGCCTGAAATTTTTTTTTTCTCAGTGTATTTCATGACAGGATAGCTCAGCCAAAGCCCATGAATGTAACTGCATTACTTGTTTGAGGAAACTTGCCATGTTCCAAATCACCTCCGCATTATCAGTATTTTCAGCGCCACTGGCTGCTCTGCTGAATTGTGTAGAGGAAAACAATCCTTCCTGGCAGGGAATGGGAAGGAAGCAGCACAACAACGCCTCTGTTAAGAGATGACTTCCAAAGGTGTCACAAGAAGAGCTGACTAGGATAGTAGTTCCAGGGAAGGAGGAAGGTAAAAGGGACAGAAGTTGACAAGCTCAGGAGGAGTAGATCGATATAGTCCGACTGATGTTTTGTCAGAGAAGTGTAAAAAGCTTCTTTCACATTTCACAAGAGGATTTATCACTTTAATTCCTCTGTTTCAGCAGCTTTCCCCCTGTATCCAAACACCGTGCCTGTAGGCACTTTGTTCCAAGTTATTCTCTGCTGGGAGGTAAGTGAACACCATCTATGGTCAGACAGGCAGTGACCGAGCTCCTGGAAAACAAACAACCCTGTGCCACAGCCCATATCTTATCATATGCATTACTTATTAGCAGTCATTAAATTAATTGCTGTATATGTAAGCAACTAACAGAAGCTGATAGTACCTGTGCTGAGGGGGTGGCTGTGTGGGAAGGCCCAGGAAGGAGCAAACCTCCCTCCATCCCTGCTCCAAATGTGCCGTTGCAGAAAGATTTTGGCCAGGCTACATTCTGTTCTAACTTTGTGTTTCTCTGTTTCCCCACCCAACTTCACACAAATTCTTACAAAGGTTATGTACAGACTTGTACAAAATGGAGACTGACACTGGCTCTTGGAGGGTTTCCCAGAGCAAGTTTAACAGAGATTATATAATATGTTACATCTGTGTTGGTTGGTTGGGGTTTTTTTGTTTGGTTTTTTTTTATTATTTTATTTGTTATTACACTACCAGTTTGTCCGTCCTAGCTTAACCCTCCAACCACCTTTTCAAAACAGCTCATTATGTTCTGCAGAGATTAAAAATCTAAGGTTATGATGTGAGTTTTGTTTCCAGCCCTCATTTAAGACAGGTGTGTTACAACTGGAGGGGCTCAGCAAGTCACAACCACCATTATTTTCCTTCCACGCACACTCTACTATCAAAGTCATGAGGGGGGGTCCTTACTCGATGGAAGAGTGGAATTTTAGAGCTAATACAGAACGTTACTTCCATATCCTATTTTTAAATCAGAAGTCTCAAAGTAGTCTGCACATCTTGGGCTCAACTTCTGTGGCTGTGACCCTTCCTCCCAAGACGATCCAGCAGGATAAATCCAGCTTAAAATCACAGGGCACTTACTAAGGATACTGAGTATTCTCAGAAAATGGGACTAAGTCACATCCTAATAGAACTGACTGCAAGACATAAAGCCCACTTTTGTGCAAAGCCATCTCCAAGATGCTCTTCCTGTTATTGCTGCTGTGGGTTTTCCTTCTCCATCTCATTGTTTTTCTTGTGGAGTTTAGAAATAAACAATGAGCAGACAGAGGAAAGGAGGAAATTTTTCACATATGCTTTCTACTAATTTCTTTTCCTCCCCATTCCTCCTCAGATTTTTATTCCCTCAGCTTTTCCTCTACTCATCGAGAAAAGGGGCAGAATTCCTCTCCGTTCTCTTGATACCATTACTGGACCCTATATTTCTGAAAAAATCAGATTAGGAAGAGCTATGTCTTACCTTTTTGGGTTCTGAAGTAATCTCTGCCACTCTCTATGCACCCCAAGTGTCTGAAAGAGTCAAGCTCCAGAAACACACCTGCTACTCCAGTGCTGATGGGGTTAATGAGATCAAAGCCAGACTCCACTTTGTGCTTAGCAGTGAGACACTTCCTACCCCAGGGCCAGGGTGACAGCAGCCCTCCTTCAGCTCACCTAAATCAGCATCAAAATAACACAAACCAGCCCCTACTCTGATTAGAATCAGTATTCCCACTTTCTGTCTCCTTCCAACTCCATCAACCCCCACACCTTTCCACAAAAATTAGTCAGTGACAAATTCCAGGGTAATTTTTCTAATTCACATGCTTATTTTCAAGCATTTTCTCCAGCTATCCCTTCTCCCACCCTCCCCTCACTGTCCTTAATCAGTAAGGGCTTCATATGCTCCAAAGCCAGCTCTTACCTCCTCACCCAGCAGACAAAGTGATCCCAAAATTCAGCTCCCCAACAGCCAAGTAGGTAAAGAACAGCTCTCCCAACATCTTCTCTTAAAAGTCTCCCCAGCCAGCCAGTGCAGGAAAGGGCCTAACAAAGCTGTATGCAGCCAATTGTGTTATCAGGGCACTTGGCACTACCAGCTGATCCTTGATTACTATTCATCCCTCGGGGAAAATAAAACACCCCTTTGTAGGAAAAGTGTAACCGGTTACTATGAGGCATTACACATTAACAAAAGCAGCTTTTTACCAAAATCGCAGATGATGAAAGCCTGGAAGTGGAATCAGACCAAGGTAACTGGTTGTTTCTGTGTTTCAGATAGAAAGCTGACAGTTTAACCAAGATTTTCACAGTGCTAAGAAGAAAGTGGTGGGTGAGTTGTGTCACGTATTTGTACCTAGACTCATAGTGAGTTCTGTAAAACAATTTTTAAGGATAAAATTGTAGCAACCTTTGTGGTGTAGCATCCTACATGTACTACTGCCTGCACTGCAGCAACCTCAATTTTCACAGGGTCTTGAACATTTTTAACAGATCTTTTTACCATTTTTGTGCTTTTCCTGAAATCCAGGCGCACACTTTCAACATGCTTTCAGATTTTCCTTTTTTTTTTTAACCTAAGGATACAAATCATTAAAGAGCACAGCTATCTGAAAGGCAGACTTTTCACTAGGCAGAAGGGTAGAATTTGCTGCTTGGTAGAATAATCCCTACTTAGGTGGTGAGGAAGCATTCCAGAATATTAAAGGATTTGTTTGTTTGCTAATCTACTTAAGCACCCATAGGCTTTAACACCCACAACTTGTGTGCTTTAGGGATCTTTCATGTCTGTGGCCACTCTCACTGCCACAGCTCTGCATTAAAGCTGCAGATTCAGACTGCAAGCTGCTGATGGGACACCTGGAAAGAGCTGCGTGGCTTTGGTCCACCCACCCACAAATCCTGCTCCACATTCCTGCATTTTAGGTGCAGTAGCAACGCATAGAGGTCACTGCTTCTCACATCCGGTGCATCCCACTCCCCCACCTAGCTCTGTGACAGGAGAGCAATGCAAGCACCAGGAACCCCCCCATAAGCACGGCAAAGGAGGCTGTGTGAGCACGTTTCACACCCTCAGCTTGGGGGAACTCGCTGACAGGGAAGCGGGGTAGCTTTAAAGGCATTAAGTAGAGCGGGCTTGGTGTAAGCAGCTGCCCCTGTGTGAAATCCGAGGCTCTTGCCAGCGGTGTGGAGGAAAGACATGACCTCATTATTCCACAGCCCAGATAATCCGTTCCTGGATAAAGTGAGAGCTGACAAGTGCTTCACCTTGAACGTTATCAAAGCCCTTTCCACACTTGGCTGATGGCAGAACCATTTTACCAAACTGGGATGTGAAAACTCCTCAGTGTTAGCAAGAGATAAAAAAATCCCTGGGGTGTGTGGTCAAGGCCACACACACAGGTATGAGGGGAAGAGACCAGGAGCATTTCCAGAACCATTTTGGCAAACAGGATATATTTGCACAAGTTGATAAATATTTTTCTCAGTATATCGAGGGTTGCTGTTCTCAATTCTTTCCATCTACCTCGAGGCACTTTCTCTAGGTAAGTGTTGAGGGCCTCTCCTGACATCAGCTGCCCCAGCAGCACCTCCAGAAAGGCAGTTTACCTCTCAGCTGGGATACTGTCACCGTCTGGACTATCTTCTAGCATCTTCCCAGTGGTTGCCAAGAGTGATTCCACCCCCCCTAATCTTTTAGTTAGAGGAACCCAAGCTTTATTGGCATGGATTTTACACAGGCACACGCAGACAACATGCTAGCCTTCAATTTTGTTGGAAGGGTATCACAGAATCCTTTAGGTTGGAAATGAACCATTAAGATCATCCAGTCCAACTGCTGGAGCCACGATCAGTTTGAGCTCCACACTAGTCCAAGGGGAAGGAATGTCAGCTGGTTGCCATTGCCTGCTCTCACAACACCTGCACTCTTGCTGGCGTGCTGCCACGCAAACACAGAGAGGGGCTCTCTCCCCCCTCATCCCTCCTGTCCTTGGCAGGCCAGTTAACAGAGAAAACACACATCTCCTTCTCTGTCAGGGCTCTGGAGCTGTTGGATTTAAGTCTGCGTGGAAGAATGACACCATTTAAAATGTTTAACGCAGAACACATAGAGCCCTGGTGAAAAAGCGCAGTCAAGTTTCCAGCAGAGGAGGTTAATAAATGAACAGGTAGCACTTGCAGACGGAGCAGACACAACCCCCAAGATCAGGAGGAGCTTTCAGCTGAAGTATTTGTCTTCCAGATGTTCACCTGTCAAATGGGCAAAACATGCCCAGCCACAACAGCAATTCTGCCTCTTGCACCTAATACCTCAGAAAAGTTCCTTATCAAACTGCACACAGAAATATCACCTGTGGTATTGTCTTCCATGCCGAGGAAAAAAAGCCATCAGCAAAAGATTTTGGGGTTCCTAGAAGACAAAAATTACTGCAATTCGCTACAACCATAGCAACAATATTAAATTCAAATACAGAGAAGTCCCACTGTAAAACTGATTTTCCAAATGTAACTCTGCTTCCACTGCAAGCCACTTCCTATGCCCCAGACTGCATCAGCACAGGAGTAATCCCAAGGCTCAGGAGTGTGAATAGAAGCACAGCCGGTTTTATCCCAACTTTGGGATCACAGGAAGCAAGGCAAGTTCTTTGTGCCTGCTTTTTACTAATTCTTTCAGGGCCTTTTGCCAAGGTTATGACACCTTCCACAGCGGGTGACTCTTCATCTTGGAGGTCCAATTGCTCCCAAAGTCTGGCACTACATACCCGAACCCCACAACCCCTGGACACTAGCATTTCTAGTGCCTGCACTTCTGTTTCACCCATACATCAGCTGCTTTCTCTGGCAGAGCCAGAAACAACCAGAACCTTTCAGGGTCAGGCTCCTCACAGCCCTGACTGCAACAAGCAGAGACAGTTCTGCCCACCAATCTACGTCCATCACTGAACTTCATCTTCCTGGGCACCACAGGGCAAAACACCAGATTTGATTTCCACTTTTCCCCTCTCCACACCCCATCAGAATCCAACTTCTGCTTCACCAGGAAACATCACTCCCAGCCTTCCATGGATGCTCAGTTCCTGGGGCATTGTTTGGCATGTGTCCAGCTTCCAGAGGGGAATCACCACACTTTGACATTCAAAATGAGTAAAGAAGTTGAAAGGGAAGAGCCAGGATACAGAATCCACAAAAAACAGTTTTAAGGACATAATATATAAAAGGGCTGACAAGCCTAAATTCAATGATTTTGAATAACCAGCTTTGAAATAAATGATCTTTATTCTGTCTCTGACGCTTGCTCTTGCACCTGAGCTTGCTAAAACTTACGTTCTGCTCTCATTTAGAGGCTGCACAAAAATTATCCACAATAAACCTCATTCTTTCTTTTAGGATTAAGAATTGTATCTCATACTTGCAGTGAAAATCTGTTTTATGCATTAGGTAGAACACAGGACTGAACTTTCTTCAAGTTAAGTGAAGACAATTTTGCATTTTGATCATAAATATTCTCCTGGTGATTTCTGGCCAAACTGTCAAAAGACATTTTATACCATTTTGCAAGAGGCTGTTATTGGAGGAAAAAGTTAGATTTTCTATTTAAACAAAGTGTGCCTGAAATGTTGAAAAGTTGATTTAATGTTAATTCTGCGACTCAAGCAGTATTTGGGCCAAAAACCCACTCCAAAAGATAACAGCAGGCAGGAAAAAGACTGTGTTTCTAAAAAACTTAAAGAAGTAAGCCTAGGAAGTCTAAGCAGTTAAAGAGAGGATGGGACAGAGATGTTCTTCTCAGATGCCTTCTCTGTTGAGATTCACTGAGACTCAATCCTTTTATTAAAATTAAATCTTATGGAAACACAACAACAAAACCCAGCAGAGGAGAGACTGCCTCCATCTTTGAGTTGCTCTGCAGCACAGAGGTGTTCAGGCTTTTATGGGTTCACACTGCAAGAGATCTGAGCGGGTGCCAAGGCACGAGGTGATCAGCAAAACGTGTTGTGAGGAGTCAGCTCCGAACCAAAACGTGCTCCTGTGAATGACAGCAGATGCTCCTGGAGTGCTCTGTCCTACAGTGCCCTCATCAGTAAGTTCCAGCGAGAGGCTCAGGGTGCAACAGCTCTCACCAAGCTGCATTATGAAAGGGCTACACTGCCCCTGTGTTTTGATCAAAACCAAATTTTTGGTCATTTTCCAGAATTCTGATACCTGGGTTTCAATTTCCTCATCCACAGTAGCAGTGATCTTCTTTAGGAAAGAGACAGGCAATCATCATACCTTCCTTTAAATCTCAATTTAAGAGTGGCTTGGGATGGGTTAAGATCCTAAGTGGCATCAGACTGGCAAATTTTTCCAAACAGAATTTTTTGGGAGTAACAGAAACCTCCTGAAGACTTCACGAATTTGTCATTGCATTTTTTTTCTAAGAATATCTTACTTTTAAAAAAAATCAAATTCCACAAACCCAAGGATAAAAAGGGGAGCTTCCTACATTTAAATCACTTCAGGCATATGGGTATGTATCAAGAGATTTGGTGCCCTGTGGATACATGTGGCACCACACAGGTTCAAGGACAAATGTTTGCAGGGATGGGATTTTTCCTGAGGCACAATTAGCAAACATGAAGCAGCATTCTCTCCTAAAATTCAATGTGCAACATTTCCCTCTGATGGCAGCAGGATTCCACAAGGGGACAGGGCAGCCAGCTCCCACCTGCCTCTCTTGTAGTTTCTCAGTTCACATTCACTCCTTGGTGCATGTTCCCAATAAACCTGAGCACTTTGGGAAGGAATGGCCATCTAGTTTTAACACTCATCTGGAGCACCACATAGTGTTATTTTTAGGCTGCAAAATCACAAACAGAATTCATTATTGGCAGTGAAAACTGCAGTCTCTCCTCCTTTCAGGAGCAGACACCGGAGTGAAGTGCCAGGGGATAAAGGTCTGTCATTTAATTTCTGGAAACCTCAAAAATTTAAGGGTTATGATGAATGGTTCACATCCTGAGCTCAAGCTGAAGTATGTAGAATTTAGAAAAGAAGGATAAAGTAGTTTCAGATGCCGTCTTGATCCCCAGGGCAACTTTTCCAGTTTATAATTTTCTTAATTCCCTCTGTCTGTTGGACTATTAAAGAGTCAAACAGTGAAAGAAAGAAAAAAACCCTCATACACATCAGCTGAACTAAGGACCCTCTTTTCCTCATCCTCTAATCCTTTACAGCAATAGTAAAATTAAATGCTAATTACAGCAACAATAGGTTAGAATGAAAGTAATAAAAAAGCTGTCATTTAAAAATAGTAGATTTCTGTTTAAAAGCTACAAAATGTGTACAGTGTGGAACTAAGTAAACAGAGAAAAACCATAATCAAGGTGGAGAAATTACCTTTCTGTTGAAGTTTGTGTTGGTTTTGGTTTACCTTTCCCTCAGCTTTTTACGTCTGGACTAAAAAAGCTCTGCCTTTCTGCTGTGGGGTAAAAAGCTGAATATTAGTTTGCTTAACTGCATTTCATCCTGAGTGCAAGAGCAGAGAGCCCACAAGGACCTGTCATCGTTTCAACAGATGATATAACAAAGAAACAACTTGAGGAGATTTTATCTGTCCCTGAAGTATTTCGTGGTCATTTATAACAGTTTTTGCAAGGAGGTTTTCTCATCCATTCATTAGGGTTCATTATGGATTTTAAGTGTCCAGCTTTAAATTACCTATTTTATCAACATTCCTATTTATTTTGATGCGAACAAACATCAACAACAAGAATCTTCTGCTGACACCTGGCAGTGGGTTCAGGTTAGTGAAGGGCTGGACAGTTTTTTAAGGTGCCTACCTGCCTGCATGTCTAAAAAGGAATTGGTGAAGACTAAAGAGAAATGTTTGGCTGTAATCAATCAGGATGCCTTGGCTTTATCTCAGAAAGCCTGTTTGGCAGCTTTTCTGAAGATCATAAATCAAAAAATTCACAATAATTTTAAGCCTTTTTCGTAATGAGGCCACTCACTGGGATGGTCCCTGGGATCAAACTGTGGTTGAGGCAGGAACAAAAGAAGGCAATAATAGCATCTCTTTAGGGCCAAGAATCCACCAAAATTCAGAATTTGCTCTTTTTTTTTCTTTTTGATACATGGATATACAACTGAGATAAACTGACTTAAATCAGAAATCTGACTACCTCTAAAAGGCAGGTTATACCACTGAAATGGTAAAATCTAAAGTTTAGGACAATGTCTGTGATACTCAAAACTTCCACAGGGACTTTAATTATGGCAATCCTGCATTCAGTTAACTCCAGACACTCCTCTCACTCATAGTCCAAAACTCTTTGGCTTGTGACAGCTTCACAAAGGAAATCTGCCATTCACACAGTGAATGGGGTATGTATTAATTTGCCTTTCAGAGCGCGTGCAGCCCACTTTGCTGCTGGTAATCTGCATAAAACTGGATTAACGAGTCGGGAATCCTCGGGCTCACGACCATCAGCGCGCTCCGGAAGTGCCGGCCTGTGATAGATTTGGCATGGATGTCCTCCTGAAGAGCTAGGAGGGCTGCTTCCCTGCAGACTGCTGTTATCTGCAAAGAAACACAAAAAAACCAACCACACAGCATTATTATTATTATTATTATTATTATTATTATTATTACTACTACTACTACTACTACTACTACTACTACTACTACTACTTTTATTGTCAACATTACTTGAAGAAAGAGAACACAAGAACATCAAATCACTCGAAATGCCAAATAACCACAAGTAGAGTTTTTCCAACTTGGTTTTGTTTTTGTTTTTAAATAAATGAGGTTGTGGGCGATTAGAATATCCAAAAAACAGGATGTAGCTCGCAATTCAGACCACAGTTACATTACATTTCGCATTACAGCATGCTGCAAATTACCTCGCTAATCATATTACCTTGTGTTAATCTCCCCACAACACCTGATAAATTCAAATCCCAGCCACTGGCGATACATTTTTCCATCCCCAAAGTGCAAGAGCAGATATTCCCAGGCTCTGCGGGCACTTTTCTTTCCCAGCCTTGCGCTGGGAAAGAAATAAAAACAATTCCGAAAGGAGGCTGAGAGGAGAGGGGTGTGTGGAAGGGGAGGAGGGTTAAGGTCTCATACCCTGCAATGTGTTTTTAAGCTCTCTGGACTTCAGACAGCGGAAACAGACTGATGCCAGTGTCACTCTAAAGACACATTACTGTGGTGAAAGGAGCTTGTGGAATGAAGAGATATTGTGATTTCCAGTGCAACAGGGAAAACAGTGATTGATATTGACTGCTCCCTTATATCTGTAAATGAAAGAGCCAACTGAAACACATTTGTCCGGCTATTCAGCATATTTTCTCTGTTTGTTCACTTACTGAAAGGAGTTCCCCTGCTTATGCTCTGCTAATGGTTGCCAAAGCCGTTTAGTAGCTTTTTAGGGGATTTAGCAGCATGTTTAGGAAGCTTTCACAAGAAAACATACATGGATTTAGATGGCTTTGTCAAGTTACAACAATATTACTATTAGTTCTGTGCTGCTCTAATGAGCACCAAAGCTAAACACTGCTGTTATGCATTTTAATGCTTTTCAGGACTTCAGAGACAGCGGACCGTGGAAGCGCAGCTGAGATTTAGCGCACCAGCTTCTCGTGGAGATCACTAATACATCACCCAGAAAGTTAACAGAGAGACCCTGGTTTTTCTGTGCAGGTTTTTCTCTAAGCAGACATTGTGACTGTGTCCCCATCTCTAACAGGAATATTAAGCTACTTAAAGAAAAAAACCTGCACCAGATCAAACACCCCTAGCACTCCCTGCCTACCACTAAACCCAGAATTCTTTCACAAGGGAGAAGACTGGTGATGGAAAAACAGATCCCAAGCGTTCCGGACTCTGAACCCATGATGGCCTTTGAAGGAGGGGCTCATTTCCCCTTGATAAATACTGCAGTAAGACCACAAAAGGAAGAGACTCTGGACGTTTTCATAGGCATTATTAAAAGATCCCCAAATGCAGTCCAGCAGGTTTTGACTGCCCCATTCTTCTCACGAAGACCATAACCTATCCACAGCATGAAATGCTGAAGCAGGGTGTCACTGACAAGGTGTTCACTTGTCAGCAGCTGTTTTAGTGACAGAGAAACTGAAGGAGACACTGTCAAGTTGTCACAACCAAAACCAAAGGAACATCACCACCGTTTCATTTGTACACCAACACATTCAGGAGGAATTCACCCACAGGCTGATAGTTCTGATGATGCTTTCACCTGTCCTCTATGCTCTGCCAACACTATCAGTAACAATGAGGATAACTAACCTCCAAAGGATTTTTTTTGTTTGTTTTAATTTTATTCTTAAACACTGAACCATAAGTTCTGTGATAACTGAAAATCACTAGACATGAGGAAGCACCAGAAAAACTGATTACCATTTCAGCTGCTTTTAAGGGACAAGGAAAGATTTTTAAGACATAAATTATCATTCTCCCTTTTCCTGGCTGCACTCAGAATTTTTGTGAACGAAATATTTTCTATATTATTGAGTAATAAGCAGCAGGCGTTACGGCACAGTGTTGAAAACTTAGGCCCTCGTGTCCGGTCACAGAGTCACACGGAGTTGCTTCCATTCCTTGGCTAACCCAGGGGATCAGGTTTCTGAGGTAAGAGATTCAACAAGGCAAGTTTGATTATTTTCTTTGTTGAAGTATGCAAACTTTAAAAAACAAAGTCCTCACAAGCATTCTCACTAGCTGGTAAAGCTAAATCACTCGTGGAAAGCAAACACAAGTGGTAGTGTAGCCACAGTGACAGAAGGGTGAATTCATCTGGGGAATTAGGCCTTATTGGCCTAAGGTCACTGGTCTGTCATGGATACTCCTTGTCACAGCCACGTTAGGACATTTCTTACCAGATGGAGCAAAAGAAGGGCTTTCAAAATTTCATTCCTGCGGATTGAGGAAAAAAGGGAAGGCCACAGAAGGCTGGAACTGACAGCAGAGGAAGGAGACCCTTTGCAGCAAGACATGGATCTTTCCCAGGTGTTGCAGCACTCCGAATCCAGAAGCTGCATCCACATCATCAGCTTCAAAACCCTACAACAAGTCTATCCCCAATGAAGTTCTCCTGTGGCCTTCTTAAATCACTTCTTCTTTCGGCCTCTACAAGATCACCATGTATCAAGTGCCATGGTCCAATCATGCCTTATATAATAAAAGCACTTTTGTTTGTTTTAAACCTGGCAATTTCAGCAAGTCCTCCCTCTTGTTCCCTGTGTAATGAAAATGGTGATTCATCTTCTCTTTCCTGTTCACCTACCATCGATGATTTTACAGAGTTTTATCTCATCCCCTCTCAGTCAAGCCTTTGCAAGCTGAAGAGTCCTCAGTGACTCAGACCTTGCTCCTGCCCAGCCTGTCCATTCTTCCTCCCATCTGCCATTGCTGCCTTGGCCAGTTCTGCCCTGAGCTCTCACAGCTGAGTGCATGAAGCTATGCAGGGCACAGAGGGGGCTGTACCAGGCCATAGCTCTGTCCCTGGGTTGCTTGCAGTTCCTTTCTTATCATTGTAGTTGTGCTGAGAGGATTTTTATCAGAAAATTATCCACACTGCCTCCAGCATCTTTTCCCAAGCGACAGTATCTAATTTAGGCCAAATTATTTGTGAATTTGAAGCTTCGATTATATTCTTTTTTTCTCCATTGCATTTAGTAGAATGAACAGCCTCTGCCTGTCTCTATAAATGAATGCTAAGAACCAACATTACCACCTGTGAGGCAATTCTTAATGAGTTTCAAATAAAAATACAAGGGATCATCACTTTTACCTTTTTAGTATTAAAAAAAAAAAAAGACAATAGAAGTGCAGTCTTTTGGATCTCTGTGTTGTGAGGAATAGGAATAACATCCTAGTGCTGTTCCAAAGGCAAAAAATACATCTCACTATAGGGAAGGACAAAACAGATATTTTGTGACTGTATCTAAATCCAGAGCGGCTTTCAGCACCCACTCTAAGGTTGTAATGAAGACATGAAGTGATTGTCAGAGACAGCAGTGATTAAACAGCAACACACCAGGCACCAGGTAATTAAGCTCTACCTGCTGGAACCACGTGGGTGCTACTGCAGCAATAAAAAGCCAGCCAGGTGGGGTAAAAAGCTGCTGAATTTAAGAGTACCAGAATATTCCCTAGTTAGGTTATTATTTATATAATTATAAAAGGAAGTTTACCCAACAGATTTCTCTTTTTCGATGGAGTCAGAGCAATTTACCAACTATTGCACTCATCTGTCGTCTGCAGTCATCTCTTAGCATGGCAAGAGTTTTGAATTAATGTATAAAAAACAGTACATCGCTTTCTTAAAGGACTGGTTTATCATCTCAGAAAGTGTTTTAAGATCAGAAAACAATTAATTTGGAATTCTGCTTCAAAAAGACACCAGAATCAAGCTTTCTTGGGAGGAAAGAATTAAAATTTACTGTCTGAGCCACACACACAGAGGTCAGTAAGAAGCAAAGCCACACACCAGCTCAGAGCTATGGTGCAAACAACGATGAGCCCCCCTGCAGAAAAGGATTTACACCTAGTCATTCCTTCTTGCCCCATTCCACTCCCAGCAACAATAAAATGCCTGGTGCCAGTTACTGTTCCCTGAATAAACAGCATTGAGCACAACCCATCTTTCCCTCGAAACCAATGGCTACACTGGCTGCTTCAGCTGGGCCGATTCTCCCCCATTCTGACATTAAGCACCAACTCTTTCCAGCAGACTCAAAGTCCTTTTCAGCTTCTTTGTATTTAAAGTGCTCTAAATAGCTTTAAAGAACCTTAAAAAAAAAAAAAAAGCTTCTGTGTTAAAACCTTAGGTATTTTCAAGAAAGTGGTTTTGTTAGGGCCGAGTGTGCTGGGAACACCTGTGAATGTCGGGTTTAATTGGGCTGCAGCTGGTGTCGATTGTGTGCGCCGTAACTGGCAGCCGCTGCCTGGCCCTACATTGTGTTTCATTTTCCTTTTTCCTTCCTTTTTAACTCGCTCCTCCACCCCGCCAGTTAAAGTTGTAAGGGATTGTGTGTGAGAGAGGGATTAGGAGCCTGGAAACAAGAATAGTGCCCTGCGGGTTGTGAATAGCGCAAATTGGGGCGCTTCCTGGCGGAGCGGTACCTGCGAGGCCGAGCGCCCGCCGGGCACCTCAAAGGGAGCCGGGACCAGGTCTGGGGACTCGCCTTTCCCGCTCAGCCAGGGAGGGATAAAAGCTTCACACACGGCACTTGAAAAAGACATGAATAACCCCCGGGTCTCGACATCTGTGTCTCACTCGGGCGAATTCCTGCCCTACCCCGTGCCAGGAGCTGCTCTGTTAAAGCAAAAGACTTATCCCCATAAAACAGGGATAGCTGGAAAGCCCTCAGGACCCACCTGAGACCAAGGGAAAAGGGGGCATGGATGCCTTTCCAAAGTGAGAAGCTGCTCCGTAGGCATAGAGTAGCTGGGAGAGGTTGCTGACTGTACTCTTAAAATCCACATAAATAATTCAATGCGGCTCCAGCAGCGCACAACTTCCCACAAGGGATTTGTAGGGGACTCAAAGCAGTGCCGGGCAGAGATGTAAAAATACCTCGAGGTTCCTGCCACCCCCAGCAGGTCACTCCTGCTCAGTGTGGGACGCCACGGCCCCGCTTTCCCTCTTTCTCCTTTGTGCAGGCACCACCCGCTGCCGGCTGCGGGCTCCCGCCCGGCTCTTGTGCTGGCTCCGGCGCTAAGCTGGCCCTTTCATTCACCGATTCAATGCACCAGACCATCAGAAAACTAATCCAGAAATAAAACAGAAAGAGCCTTAGCTTGCTGCTGGGGTATTGAGGTGGGCTCAGGAGGGATTCAGCAAGTCGGCATAGGAGGAGTGGGGAGCACAGCAAGTGGGACGCGTTATGCTCCAGGAGCTGCTGAGGAGACCTGCCTTAGATAAGAATGCTATTTTAAGATGTCAGAAATATAATTTTTTCTTTAAAATGGGCTAAACTGAGAGGGTCTGAGCTGCTCAGAAGTGAAGTTTTTGATGTGTTTCAAAAAGTTTTAAATGTACTGCTTCTCTGGTGTTTCAACTTCCCTGCTTCACTTACAAACAAAGGAAAGACAAGAAAACAGCTTTTTTCCCTGGTCTGCACAGAGAAATTGTTTCAGACTGCTACAAATATTGTTCTGTAGAGACGAAAAAGTTTCCAATACTATGGAATTATTGATCACCTTGTGATAAATTTTGACGAATGTTTGAAAGACATTTGAAAATCACCCTGCAACTCTTCATTCTTCTAAGTTGTCTGATCTGTATAGATTTAAATGGGCTGAATCATGGAATCAAAGAATGGTTTGGGTTGGAGGAGACCTTAAAGATTACCTAACACCTCTGCCATGGGCAGGGAACCTTCCACTTAACCAGGTTGCTCAGAGCTTGGCTTTGAACACTTCTATAGATGGGCATCCTCAAAATTATACAATTATACATTTGGGTATTTTGCAAAGGGAGATCAATCTGTTTTAACCAGAAAATGATGAAGTGTATTAGCATCATGTTTTTCAGATAGTATCCATTCACTCCTCAGATTCATGTACTGAACCATGGAAGCTATGGAGTAGATTTGCTTGGGATATGATTATTATTATTTTATTCCATAAAATTTTCCCAGCTGAAGTGTGCAAGGCCCTCACAGGCCACACAAGTGCCTCAGTGAGACAGAGGCTTCTTTCATCTTAAGCAGTTGTGTTGTAAAATGTTATTAGCTTTCCTCAAGTTAAAGCACTTACAATCTCTACAATTCTGTATTTAGGAACACTGCCTTGGAGCAGATGAGTTCCTACCCTCAGCAATGATAGTCTATAATTAGATATTATTTTTCATAAAAATATAGACTTCTCCCTTGTTTATTAAAGAGACATTCAGTATGAGCAGACATGGGACTGTCTACTTTAAAACAGGTCTGTACTGGGTGAGGCAGCATCTTTGCAATTCTTAAATGGAAACGATGGGTATTACTTTTTGAGCAACTTGTGGAAGGTGTGGAAGGTGTCCCTGGCCATGACAGGGGGGTAGAAGGAGATTATCTTTAAGGCCCCTTCCATCCCAAACCATAAACCCAGGATTATGTGTATCCTGTCTCTCTGAGAGCAAATGATCTCTGCTATTCCTGATTCCTTTCATAAGAAATTGTTAAGCACATGTAATTGAATAAAACCAGCTCCTTTAGTGATGTCTGTAAGTGATCTCCGTGCAGAGCAGTCTGCCCCAAATCTACTCCAAATGCCAAATGTACCATTTGATTATTTTTGTAATTTTGTGGCTTGATGTACAGGTGACCACGTATCATCTGTACATCAAGCCATAGCTACCTGAGGTGTCCACAGCTCGCCTGAGGTGCTGCACAGTGACACAAAGCTGTCCTGCTGCCTGAATACATCTGATGTGACCAGGATGGGGGTTCCCACTCACCCTTTCCATGGTGGCCACAGCAAAGCCCAAGCCCTCCTGCCCTCTCCTCCTGGTCTCAGCCAGGCTTCAGAATCAGCTGAAGGTGAGCCAAGAGCTAAACCAGAAAACTGGCCAGCTGTACATGTGGGACAAGCATGGCAGCAATTAATAAGGCAGAGTGACCCCAAAATGCTGCCCTTCCAGTACCAGAAACTGAGCAGGGGCTGTGTCCAGGCAGCAGACAGCATCACATGTATCAGTAGCTCCTGCTATTCTGAAAAGCTCACACACACCCAGGGAAGGGAAAGATGAGGTATGTAGCCAAAATTAGGTGTATGTCTCATAACTCCAGCACATGATGACAGCTAAGGGGAATAAAGCAGAGCTCTCAGTGGTACATGCTAAGTGTCATCACACATACCTCTGCTCATCCCAACATGTTCTAACAGAGCGAAGCCTCGGCTCCATCTGCAAGCTTTCTTTTTTCTTCCTTCCACTCTCTTAAAAAAAATATTCCTAGATGTGGTATCCTTCCAAGCAATGTCTAAAACATGTAAATTCCAATTTCAATTTTGTAACTACAAGCCCAAAACACAGCTATTTTCCAAGAGGCGCTCTGCCGATATGGCTTCCATTGCTTTGGCAGAGACATGGCATAGCTACACCTCTCACAAAGGAATTCCGTAACAAAACGAGTTTTTACATGCTGGGACTAAATATTTTTAAACAGCACTCTCTGCCAACTTCAAGTTTCAGCTCTATTTGTGCAACTAAAAAAAAAAAACCAAACCAGAAAACCAACCCACCCCCCCCCCCAAAAAAAAAATAAAAAATCAAGTGTTTCTATACAAGATTAAGCTGCATTTCTGGTTAACTTCAGAATTATTTCATTTTTATATAAACATTTAAAGGAAAGTTTAACTTCTTTCCTTCAATGAGGAAAAGGAAGCCAAGCTGCTAGAAAAACAGAGCCTTTCTATTTGCGTGTGTGTGTGTGTGCATGCACTCATTTTAATTACAAGTAATTAAAGAGAATCCCGTGTTCTCCCTCACAGTCTGCTGGTGCTGCAGAGGGCCTGGACACAGAGCCAAGGGTATTCTGCCTAATGCCGCTGGCAAGAGAGATTGGATTATGCAACTGAAAATTTAAAAGTAGAAGACTTCATCATTAGTTGTGGCTGTCATGAGCTTCTCCCTAGGAAAAAAACCTGTGTGAAACAGATTTGGCAGCTCCTACCTTATGAAACCTATCAGGGTGGAGGTGTTAACTGGTTACTGCGTTTGCTTCCTTGCTTTTCAGATTTTGAGGCACTTACAAGGTTGGGTGGTATGTTCTGCATATTCCCTATTTCTTGCGCTGGAAGATAATTCTTGCCTTTCCTTTCTCAAGTTTAATCTGAGCAGAAGCCTCAGACTCAAAACAAAGCAAATAAAAGCGATTCTGCAAAAGGAACTGGGAGAGGTGCTCTCCCTTCCCTAAAAATAGTTTTTTTTGGTCAACAGAGCACAGCCAGTCTAGAACTGTCTTTTATCTGCTTTCAGCTCCAGCTGCATTTCTATTACATTATATCACCATTTAAAGGTAGCTACAACCCTAAACTTTTGAATCCAACTAGCAAAGAAGGAAAGCAAAAAAAGATTCTTTTTTCATGGGTTCATTTAAACTCTGCCTTTCATCCTCTCTTTGGAGCCATGGCAAATATTGTCCTGATTTGGATCCCAGACAGCAGGTTAAAAATAGCAATTGTAGTTACCTACATATGAGCGATCATAATATAATGCAGTGAAAGCAAACTCAGTTAAAAATAATGACAGGTCTTCTAGAAACTTAAGTTTTTCTGTCAATTTGGACAGAAAGCACACAAATCTTACAATAAGAGTTATACTTTCTGGGTGACAAGTGCATACACATTCTGGGTTGAGGCAGGAGGTGAGAAAAGCCAATTGGGGAGAACACACACAAGGCCTTTGGATTGCAAAATGAATAATGTCCTTAATGGAAGCGCTCTAGTTTTTATTTATTGGGTTCTCAGTTCCTGGAAGGTGTAAGATGTCTCCAGTGGAGTATCTACTTCCTCAGCAGAAAGCTAGAGGAATTTCAGGCTGTTTCTAAGTTTACCTCTTGGAGCTTCCCATGGTGCCGGCTGCTCATGTTTCCCAGGAAAATCAGGGAGGAGGAATACTGCATGCCTGTATTCCAGGGAGGCAGAGTGTGGCTGGGGGGGCAGGCAGACCTAGAAAGCAATGCCATTAAGCCCCAGCAAAATGCCTTTGTGTATGGCTATTACTCCTAAAGGAGGAAGCAAAAAATGCTGGAAAAGAACTCATTCAAGTTTTAATGCAGTTTTTGCCTGTGCAAGAAAAGAAATGGAGTAATTACAGCAAGAAAAGAAACCATGAATAATGCAAATATATGGAACAAGAAAATGCAATGTATGGAACAAGAAAATTGGGGTACCAACAATTACCTTGAGTTAAGGATTGATGGAAGGGTTATATTTTAATGGAGCAGAAAGTCAATTAAGGTTTTTGCTTTTACAGTTAACATTACAGCTTGTAATTTGGGTGTCCTCTGCCAGCTGAGGAAACTGAATCCACATAATGTCTGAAAGTCATCCAGATCTGCTTACTCCATGGAAAACAGATCTAATTTAACAAATTCTTCTCTTTCGTATTTGTAAACTCCTTATCCATTTGTGCCATGTTATTGCAAAAACCTCCTTGGTCTCTTGGGTTTTGTCCCTCTTCTTCCATGTCTAGGCAAGAACTTCTCTTCACAAAGATGCATTCAGAATTTACCCTCAGTAAATTCAGAATTTACCCTCAGTATTCCTGCAAATATGCACGGAGGAAGCAGAAGAGTCTCCCTTCCCCTTCCTCCATGTTGTATGCAACTGCTTTTTAATGTTAACAGCATTTCAGCTTCTTAGAAGTTGCAGTCTAGCATGATACTCAAACAATTTAAGGCCAGAAAAGTATAAAATTTATGCTTAATAGTGTTCAAGGGAGGAGTTGATGATGCACAAGAGTGAGCTCAGAAACTGTAACAGAACTAAGGACCACAGGTGAAAGACCCTAAAAAGCCACTAAGAAACATGCAACCAGCGACAGGACAGTCCTGAAGTGATCCCCAGGGACCCACTGAGGGACACTTAAAAATTGAAGCGACCATCAGGCTCTTTGCCTTCTGCTGTAGGGCTAGTTTGCCTACTAGAATGTGAGTGAATACACAAGAAAAGATCATCTGCTCCCACTACCTGCAGTGCAGTGGGTGCACTCCTCTTGCTAGAGCCTGCAGCACACACTTGCTTTCTTCCGAACTTTTTCATAAATATTTTACTGTGCTGAATTGTGTGGTCAAGTTATATAATGACAAAATAAAACACAGTGGCTCTCCCTGGAGCCATTCCAGCCTATCTAACAGGCTCAGGAATCACACCCAGAAGCCCACTTGCACAGAGGAGGATTCTAAGGATGACAGCACCCCACAGAACGTGCCAAGCGGCCATGAGTTGATGAGGTGCAAAAAAAAAAAAAAAAAAGGACACCTTAATTGTAACATTTGTCCTTAGCAGATGCTGCTCTGTCTGCCTTGTGTAGGTATCTACAACTGGTATTGTTTCCAGACCCTTATCAAGAGCTGAGTTCAGAAGATTTGCTCAGGAATTGCCTGTGTGCATGAGAAAGTGTGAACTTTCCACTTCCCTGTGTATTACATTTACTCATTTCATGTTAGATGTACAGATAGTAGGACTCAGATAGAAAGTCTTACCTCCTCTGCAAAAACAATAAAAGGTGACCAAAAGAATAAAGACCCCTCATCCGGGATGTTGCCACAGAAGCACAGTTTTCCATACTGAACCAAAAACCAAATGCTATTTTCTCTCAGCTTTGTGATTATTCAGTACTGCAAAGAGCAGATGTTCTTAGTATTTCCCACTTAGTATCATATTTTATACTTTTCATGCTATCTGGAAGATTCTTTTATATCAATAATTTGTTTTTTATGGGTGAGCAAGTTTTAAATGCATGAAATGTCATGGGGAAGCTAGACTTTATTCCTTCCTTTTGTTTTGCATGACACCACACGACAGGTACTTCCCTCAGCAGCCCAGGTGAAGGTGCTTGTTTTAGCTCAAAGGGCCGTGACTGAGAAAGCCCCTCTGGTGCTGCAATCTGCACCTCCTGTTTATCAAGTGACTTCCAGATCAAGTGGGTAACTCTGAGACTTGGAATGGGTGCAGCACCGCAGCGAAACTCCAGCACTGAGGCCCTTTTGCCCCCCATATAACCATGTTGGGAACAGCAGCTGTAGCACCAGGGAGCCTGAAACAATGTGGGACTCTCACTCTGCGTCATTAAATGCTATTTTGCTAAATTAAAGGCCACAAGTAAGTCATATTGTATCCATAAGCACATGCAGGCCACAGGCCTTTCCCCTTCCCATATTTCCCTCAGCTGTGGATCATGCAAAGTCCCATGGAAGACATATTTCAGCTTTTGGGTTGGACTGTTTTGTTTTTTTTTTTTTGTTGTGAGAGCAGGACTTTCTACCCCTCAGTGGACACAGCACTCAAACCACACTGCCAAATATTATATGATGTCCTTTCCAGAGTTAATTTTTAATTTCCTGACTCCACTGCATGAGAAACTTTTAAATTGTCTTGGCGGTCACTTAGAGGTATGTGCAGACCTAATTGCAGGAGTGAATGCAGTGTCAGCCCAAATGCAAACCTCTGGACTAAGTGAGGAATTTCTGTAGGATTATTTCCTTGGTTGAATTAAGTTCCAGAGAGACCCACAGTCCAAGGATCGACTGCAAACGTAAGGCAAAGGGTGTGAGCCTTTCTTGCCCCAGCTTGGGGAGGCAGGTGTTTCCAATGTGTCACTCAAAAACCTGGTGATTTTCTATTTTCTTTTTTTAATGCCACAATTCATAACCCACAGATGTTGTGCACAGCTATAAATCTTGGCACCCTCTCCTCTGCGAAAAAGTTTCTCCTGGTATTCCATTTTCTTTGCTTTACCTTAAGTCACCCTAATCATGCTGACATCTACTATCGATGATTATATTAGCCCTAAAAGATCCTTAAACAAATGAAAAGGACTGACTTCCACTCCTAAAGTTCTGCTTCCAATTTTCTAAAGGAAATTAAATAATGTATAAATCAAATGCTGGGCACAGGCCCAGGCAGCTGAACATCGCTTTGTCCTTTCAAAGTGAAGTCAAAGTGTCTGCTACGGAAGGGACAAGCCAAGAGAAATAAAGCTTAACCTCAGCTCCATGTGAAAGTGATTTGGGATAATCGGGGGGAATCTGCAAAGAGGTTAAAGCAGGGACCACATACTAACAGGGGAACTTCACACAACGATCAAAAATACACCAAGAGCTGACCTTCACCTGGAGAAGCTGCACAGCCCTGACAGCTTTGTTACACTGGAGCAGAGCGGGAAGCGCAGGGGAAAGGGAAGATGAGCAGGAAGTCAAAAATCTATTTAGGACTACCATTTGTCATGTCATGGTAATCTTATCAGGGTGAGTTTTTTTCAGTTTTGCAAGATTTATAACTAAGTACTGCCTGACAACCTGGCAGTAAAGTGTGTACACTACTTCACAGTTCTCCTTTAGCTAGTACACACTACTTAGATTATTAAATCAGCCAAGGGACTTCCTAATTTATGTACTATTGATGGACTGCTGATCCTTCTTTTTAACACAGAGTTAAAGAGAAGGATCCCCATCTAGAAGGGGAAAAATTCAGTAAAATGTGCTACATATCTTCCTGGTATTATTTTTTGAGCAAGCAATTGCTTTAATTGCCACAAGGCATTTCTTAAAATTATTGGGAGCAGATGTACTACTTTGTAATATGATTTCTCGATTAAAAGATCCTTATCAAGGCTATACTGCTTCAACACGAGTTCACACTGACATTTTTGCACACAGAAGGGTGGGTTTGAAATCTCTGATCAGCACTATACTTCATGGTTAGGGTCAGCTTAACCCTACTCACATAATCCAAACTTTGGTGGAGAGGAAAACGTGTGACACAGGCAGCTCTCAGTGCCCCAACTATGTACACTCGTATTTCCAAAATATTCCTCTCCTCATCTTTACAAAGTACAGAATAATTCAGATGAGATGCAAGTGGCCCTTAAGATTAGATGGTAGAGAAGCCTCATCTTTACACTTTCTTGAGAAACCAGCAAAATTGTTTTCAGCACTGTCACTAAACAGTTGTTTGGTCTGTCACCGCATGAACTGAGCAGCTGGCAAAGCAGGGACAGTCACGTAACACCTACATGTGAATGTGAATTCAACACACATCTTGCTTAGCTCTTGCAAACCTGTCAGGGAATGCTTCACTGTTTAAAAAAAAACCGCAAAACATAAAACCACAAACAAAACTCCTATCAATTTATTTCCCTTTTAAAAAGAAGAATCTGTATACACACTCTTTTTATTGTAGAGTGCAACTGTCATTTAATGGGATACAACCTCATCTGAACATCAAGCACCCTTGATTCAGAAGAACCAATACCTATACCGGGTTCACTGACTTGTAATTTGCTGACAAATATCCATGTCTTTCACAAAAGCTGTAAAATATTAGAACACGCTTCAGGAATGTTATTGCCGTAAAAGAGGCAGTTCTACCAACCTGTGAGCAGGGAGTCTCCCATCCATCTCCCTGTCTTCTGACAGACCCCCTGGAAATGAAGCACCAGCTCAGGCTATGGCTGCGTTTGAAAAAGCAAAGCAAGCAGTAGAACTGAGGGGGATTGCATGGCACCACAGGGCTTCACACAAATGCTGCCAAAATAAACTCCTCTGTCAGACCTCCAAGTTTTGCATCACTTTGTCTCCACAGGTTCCCAAATATCAATAGCAAGAAAAAAAAAAAAAACAAACCATGAAGAAGGATGGGAAGAAGTAGGAAGTTTTCACAGAGTGTGGTTGTTTGCCATCCTTGGATTTAAACAAAAGCAGACACACAGTGTGTTACTCACACATGAAAAGAGAAGAGCCAAGAAGGGAAGGAGAGGCTTCTCTCTCTTTCTCTCCCCATTTCAAGAAAGTGTCCCTGAAAGCACACAGGCATCTGTTTTGGCATCCTCTGACGTCAGCAAACACCACTGAAGTAAAGCACATGTTAAAGCATGTTCCAAAGCCCTTATCTGCTTTTAATAATTAGAAGCTAAATGGAAGCTCTAAGTCACTGAGCAGGACAAATACCACCATGAACAAACAAGACCTTTTTTGCCTTTAAGGTGATGGTACTTAGTGGCTCTGTAACACTTTGGACTCAGCAATATCCACTATCAAAAGTGGACATGGATTTTAATGCAAGATTCAATCAAATTGTGAATGCTAAAATTAATACTCTAGTCACAGAGAGAAGCTGTGATTTATGACAGCGTGTCACACTTCTTTGGTGCTTTATATTTCTACCTGTTTTTTATATATTGATGTCTCCAGTAAAAGGAAAATAGGAGGAAACTCTGGTACAAGGCTACTCATCCCTCCAGGCCATTTTGCTGTGGTCAGCAGCTCAGGCAGTGTGTGGCTGGTGCTCTTGGAGAGTTTGGGAGAGGGATAAGAAATGTGGGAGAGGAGTATGAAATATGCCCTTTTCCACCTGACAACGTGAAACATTACCTGCAAAGGATCCTGGCAGAGTCGGGCAGAAGTCGCTCCTAACAGGAGTCCGCCATTTGACAATCCCTGAGAGGGACTTGATGTAGGATTACAGTCTTGGCTCTGTCACAAATGTCATTTGTCACCACCCAGCAAGCTCTGTGGATACCTTGGATGAGCTGCCTTCCCCAGGTCAGTGCTCATTCATGTCCCAGACCTCGTGGACCATCAGCAGCGGAGGGGTTACAGCAGCCACCATGGCGCCCGGCATGGCAGGGAATGGTTCCAGGGACTGCCATGGGAGATACTGCAGTGGGATCTAATTCCTTGGTAACAGGCAGGATCAAGTCCTAAATTAGTAATTCCCAGCTTTCATTAGGTTTATTCATCCTTAAGCCAATTAACCTGCTGGCATAACTCCCCTGGGGATTGTGCCAGCAAAGACTTTGGCCTAATAATTTCAGATTAGTTTCTGTATCATCATCTTGTTTTGGCTTTGGGAAGACTATTTGTATATCCTGCTACAGATGTTGTGGAAGCAAACACTAATTTTGAAGAAAAAAATTTGACTCCACAACTACTCTTCCAAAATTAAAAAGAGTAGTCTAGACCATGGACAGGAATTCCAGATGGAAATGTGCTTAACAAATATGGAAAATTAATACTTTCCTGTGTATTGCTTTGCGAGTTATTAGCACCTAAATAGTCTCCATGGTCAAAAGTGTATTAATGAGCTGGAAGACCAAGTGATGTAATCAGGAGGGATCAGCAGTAATTTCTCCTGCAGAAGATTTACGTGCAGCAGCCATGTGTGTTTGTTTATGATCTCTACATCTGGTAATGAGCTCTCGACGCGATGGAAAGCTGCGGTGGAATAATGCACCCTGTTCCTCACACGCACTAATTAATGCTCTATTTAACCTGGGAAAAGGCACTTTAAAAATAAACACTCATTTCCAGCAGACCATAAAGGAGAGGTAACAGCTGAATCACACCACACAGGCCTAAAAACTGGTGTGTAGCAACCTCTCAAGCATTACAAAAGTTGAGTTTTAACTCCTGAGTACCACAGGAAGGGTGTGTGCACACACAAGTCTCTCCAGCACTACAAGCATACACTAACAGACCCTGGATACCCACAGAGACAAAGCCAGGGTGATAGTCCCTAGGAATGACAAAAAACAGTAAGAGATGGCAGAGCTAAAATATTCCCCATGACACCGGGTGTTAAACTACCTTTTGTGTTCACAAGACACCTACGGTAACGCTGTTGGCCATCACCTCATCCACCTCACTCTGAAAATTGATAACATGAGCAATAAATCATCATTTCCACAATGACAGGAAAATGGTTAGATCTCGTATTCCAACTGAAAACAAGGGCCTGGGAGATGGTGTCCAGCCTGTCCTCTGCCAGCAGGGTTGGCTGCTGAGGGGGGAATGCAGTGGGGGCTCAGCATCCTCAGCTTCCACTGGACTCATTCCACTGCTTTTAGTCACTTCAGCAAGGCCTTGTCTCCACAGGATGTTACACTGGAACAGCTACTGCATTTACATTCACACCCTATCTCATTCCAGGATAACTTCCTCACATTGACATGCCCTCAGAAGTACATTTGTCTGTGGCTGCATTTAGCCCTAGGCTGGAGTCTCACGAGGTAACAGAGAATAGAGATTTGGCTTTATCTTATAAACTGTGCTAATATATCTCACCGCCCTTTGGATTGGAGCCAACTTCTTCTCTCGAATCTCCCAATCATTTCCCACAGAAAACTTGTACTTTCTTTAGCCCATGAAAGAAGACAAAAATCAGGAAGGTCACAGGGATCGCAGGACATGGAAAGCCTGTGTGAGCTGTATCCAAGAGCAAATTTCCCAGCCTGAGATACCAGAGCTATGAAATGGGTGCCTTTTAGTGACAGAGAAATTGCTACGGTAGCTAAAAGAAAACCTGCTTAGGCTACAAGTATGGAGGAATAACACTTCAGAGACTTGGGATGGCTTTCAAGATAAATCAGGTAAAACAGATAAACACAGAGCAAATATATGAGTACAAATTGGAATTTTTCATATTGAAGTGGCAGTGTGACAACAGTTGTTTCTCCTGCCAGGCACGACTCCTACCCTCCCACTCACACATCCAGTGGGCAGTTTGCAGCTCAGGACTTCTTGTGTGCTCTTCAGCTGCAATAACAAAAGGCATTTCTGCAGTGCTTACAGCTCAGACCCCCATCCACACCCCCTGAGAGACACATCTGTGCCTCCCTGGTTCAGACTTCTCAATGCAAGCAGAGAGGACCAAGGTGAAACCACACTGCTGACAGGGATATTCTGACATGAACGGTGAGTTGTCAAAAAGGAATCGGCAATTCCCTAAAACTAGTTTGGTTTCAGGAAAAGAATGTGCAGGCTGTAGTGTGCAGACGTGTGCCGGGCTCTGCCACAGCAGTGACTGTAGATGGGCAAATGGCAAGTCATTTCTGGAAGTGGCCAGTCCACCCTGCATTTCTACCAAGGCTTTTCTGATAGAAAAAAAATTATGGTTTTTTGTCAGTGCCTGAGTTTCCATGGGTTCTTAGGTCTGCAGAGCATCTTTGTTCTGCTTAGATTTGCTCTTTTTTTTGCATTCAAAGACAAAACAAGCCAGGGTTTTAATGCAGCAGAATCCCCACGTACCCACTTCCTCTCTTTCCTCAGCTCTTCTCTATCTGATTTACTGTTTACTTACAGACCATATGGGAAACATGTTGGGAAAGCATGCATCCGGGTTCACATCCACAATAAATACTTTTCATGACTATTCTCATGACCTGCAGCAACAGACTAGATTAGTCGCCCACAAGTATGTATAATCACACAATCATTTAAATACATTTTCAAAACAGAATACGTTCTGAGATACAGATCAACTAAATATTCCTCTTTCTAAAACCCATTTCCTACAACTTTACCATTTCCACCTGAGACAGAAAGTCTTATCTTTCAACTGTGGAGTCAATATAAACAGAAGAACACAAACACCTGGGTCCATGTAAAAGTGCAGCCAACAATTTATCAGTCTGGGCTGCTCAGTTTTCTTAGGAAAAGAATTATAAGTAAAACAGCAAAAGAGCTGAAAATAGATGTTGTTGCTGAAGTGTATCTATCAAAATGTGAAAAATACCCTCTTTTTTTATTCTGTGTTTCATAAAACCAAACTCCCTCTAATTTTAAGTTCATCCAAAAGCAGAATTGCAAAAGCATTCTATTCTTCTGAACAGAGTGTAGAGTATTTCTCAAGCAGAATATATTATTTAATCCAAAATCAAATAAACAAAGGGTCAAATTTAACCTTACCCGTTCCATTGAGCAACCAAATTGAAAGCAAATCTTGAAAAAGTCATTTTGAATTGAAATACTGAAAATCTTTTCAAGGTGAAACATTCTGAATTCTGTTTCCAATGTAAAAAGTTAAGTCAATGATACAGAACTGAAGAAATTACTGAATTCAGTGTTTCTGAATAAAGTTTTTATCAGAAGGAAGTCTAAAGCAAAATGTATAAAAGTATAATTAATATCTATATTTTTTCCCATATAAACAATGAGACATCTGTATGGTATGTCCTGTACCACTTCATCTTATTCAGGATTTAACATTTTTTTCATTTCCCATTAACCTGTGGGTCGAAGGAAAATTTTCTGTGTCCCTTTTGCTCTGGGAAATGGTTCTGATAGTCTTCAACTTGCAACTGGCAGGAGCAAAGAATGCTCGTAGCTCTCCCCCACCTCCTCTCCCTGCAGAAGCTGGCAAGCTCATCCGCTGCAGGATACTTGGAGAACATCTCCTCGGCCAAACTGACTGATTCCCTCATGTTCCAATACTTAACCAGAACACATGGAAATATTCCTTTTGTTAAATGCATAAGGATTAAAAAATAGAGATTTCACAAGGTAACTTGGCTTTTTAGAGCTCTATGGTTTTATGAAATGGAGGTTGGGTGTTGTTTCTACAGGCAGGTGTCGGGATACTGTTGTAACCCTCTAAAAACAAAAAAGGGGTTTGGTTTTTTCCTTCTTTTTAAGGAATGTTTTGCCCACAGGTTTTTGAGATGAAGTGCAGAGCACTGCAAAGAGCAGCGTTGGCGTTCAGCGAAGCACTGAGCCAGAGCTCAGCTGGAAGCACCTGAGTGAGCCTCGTGCTGTCAGGGAAGGATCCTGCAGGAGGAGGCCCCTGGTGAAGCACCTGGGGAGCAGCTTTCCCGGGAAAGCCGAGCACTCGCTGTCAGGCACAGGGCAGCCCCGGGACAGAGCCTGCTCTGCAGAGTCAGGCTGTTCCCGGAACAGCCAGCGATCCATCTCTGCCGGCCTCCTCTGCCAGCTCCACCCCAGCACAGAGAATGTCAGATCTGGGAAATGGCTTAAAACCGTACCTTTCCCTTCAGCGGGCCTTCTTGTTGTTCTGCTTGTTCAGGGGCAGGAGCAGGAAGGGTCATTACATGGTGGAAAAGCAAAACCCCACATTTTCGTGGGCAATTGCTGTATTAATATGTATCACTTTACATACATACTACATCTACATATGGAACCTATTATTACTGAGGAAATGTTTTTTTAATGAGGAAGACTGAACAATACTTAAGAGAGAAAATGTTCAAACCAATGTTAATTTGCAGCAGAAGTAACAAAATATTTTAATAAAAAACAGTAACAAGAACTGGCCTTCCTATCCAAGATCAGCCTGCCACTATGCTCACACCTTGAGAATAGAATTCGACTTCCATGGCTTTTCCAACCTTTGCAAACCAACTAAAATTAAAATCTAAACTTCGACTCAAGGACTTTTAAGAGCAAGACCTGCTTCAGCTCTACACAGAAACAGAGATAGCTCATTATATTTCTGTTTTGCAGATCCATGGAAGCATTTTCCTCCCTCCACTTCTTTTTACCAAGCCTATGCCTGCCTTTCCTTCCTAGCCCCCAAACTCATCCAAAAATAGAGAAAAAGGGACTTAGGTAATACAATCACTTCTGTATAAATGTAGCTAAATATATTCTCAATTGCTGGGCGCTGTTTCCTTTCCCTCTCCCTATATGCTGGGATTAATTAAGCTTTCCTTAAATGTTGCACATGAATTAAGAAGAAACAAACAGCAAAAAAACCCCTCACTATTTTCAAAGGAAAAAAAATCTGGCGCTAAGAAGTCCTGGCAAGCTAAATATTAGTACAATAAAACTGCTGGATTTCAAATGGTAAAAATAAAGTGACTAAAAGTTCTCTGTTTGAAAAATGAGAGACATTCAAGAAAGCCTGTTCCTGTAGGAAACAGACACTTTCTTTCAGGAATCATCTCAGACCCAAGGATAAATTATTAGTACCAAATATAAACCTCAAAATAGACTCTGCCTGTTATCATAATGCAAATATTAATGCGTATTTGCTATTCCTGCTAAATGCTATCAGCGTTGTTCCAACTTGCAGGGAACAACCTGTTCTCTGTGGATCCTGACAGGGTTAGGAGTGGACTGGGTTTATCATTTGAACACCAGGATCACTGTTTTGATCACCTGGGAAACCACGGCAGGAGCAATGATCACAAGGGAATCCTGCACGGGTCTCTGCACTGGCTCTGCTGGGAAAGCCTGGAGAGCTCCAGGGCTGCCAGATGAGCAGAGCAGCTCCTGTGGTCCAGGGAGTTGACACTGGTCATGGCTCCCACCACCACATTAACAGACCCCTCTATTTACTTTATTCAGTTAGCTTTAAGCCCTTTCTTAACAGGCTGAGTGACTTCTGCTGTACAGCACAGGCTTGGAATGGCACCGAAACCAGCACCAGCCATTCCAAAGTGGCTTGATGCAACCTCCTGGGAATACTCCTCAGGAAACAGGTCACAGAACAATCAGGCAGCCACATAACACACTATCTGCAATAAAGCCCTACAGGTATTTTGAGTAGCTCCTCATTTTGAATCTGCACACAGCCAAACAAATCCTACTTCGTATATGGCAAGCAGTAAGGTGAATTGTTTTTTGTTCTGCCCCTCAGGTTGCACACAGACACCACTGAACACAACGCTGAATGTCAAGTCTTATGTAACAACGGATTTCAAATTATAAATGTCACCCAGGCATCATTTCAGGCTTTGAAATACAGTTTACTTGTTACCAAATGCAATGTGTCAAGTGATTTATCAAATCCATAAGAAAGAAGAAACCAATGAGACAATCCAACAATCCATCCTATCTCCCAGCAAGTCCAGGACTGTCTCCAATCAAATGCATACTGGAAGAATAGAGATTTATTACCACAGTTTCTTAATGCCATGTTTTGTATTTAGCAAGTGTTCCTATCATGCTCCACGTGGTATTTTCACCAAGCACAACAAGCCCACCTCGATTTCCACCATTTGCCCAACTCAGTGGGTCACTCGCTGCCTGCACATCTTTGATGCTGTGTCTCTCTGAAACTTCTAGAGATGAAGCTGTTATTGAAAAAAAATTTGACAATAATCTCTTTTCCTGTTCCAGAAACACCTAAGAGTGGCAGAATTGTTCTTAAAGGTGAGGCTGTTCTTTCACATGCTGACATTAGCATTGAGGGCACACTGTTTTTCAAAGTGCTAATTAAAAGGAGAAGGATTCCTCTGGCCAATGCTCCTCACAAACACATGCCTCTCATCAGAAATCTGTAAAAAGCAATGCTGAACAGACCTGGAAATATTTAGAATGGTTTAGCTTGGGTCCAAGTGACACTGAAAACATAGCTTCATTTTGATGCCATTAAAATGCAAGGGGTTTTTTTGGACATGGAAAAATCATTTTACTAAAAAAACCCCTGAATTATTGAATGGTTTGAGTTGGAAGGGATCTTAAAGGTTGTCTTGTCCTAATGCCCCTGTCACAGGCAGGGATACTTTTTACCAGACCAGGTTGCTCAGAGCCCAATCCAATCTTGCCTTGAACACTTCCAGGGATGGGGCATCCAAAACTTCTCTGGGCAACCTGTGCCAGGGCCTTACCATCCTCCTCTTCCATATGTCTAATCTAAACCTCACAAGTTATTTATGAAATCCTTTGCACATGCAGAACTGAAGGAAGCTGACTGCTTTAATTCACATCTAGTACCAAGGTGATGAAAATATTTTTGGTTTTAAATGCCTACAGAATGTAGTACATCTCTAGGATGAATTTCTGAAAATACTTAATATTTGAGAAATAATTAAGTATATGATAAAAGCTCCTCCATGGCTGCATAAGTAAGAAAGGAGGCACTGATATATATATTTGTAAAGAAAGGGTAAAACAAGTAGGACACAAATCTCAGATGAGCAGCACCTGAGTGATAACTCTACCAGTTAATTTCTATGAAGTCTCTAATTAAAGTTGAAATCTTTTTCCATCACATGAGAGAGGTGTTTTGGCTGTATTTATACATCGTCCTGAGTAAACTGGCTGAACTGCAAAACACCAGAACACTATGTGAGAATAACGAAAGGAATGAAAAATACTTCTGCCTGGGCCTGACATTTATCAATATAAAATAGCCACCATTGCCATTGTTTGAAGTAAGGGAAGCAATTAAAGTGCACAAAACCATTTTGATACCAGCATCCTATTTCCTGCTCATGTTGCTAACCCAAGGGCTCCCCCTCCCTCCTTTGGTGCTGTTCATTAACTCTCCCCAATAAACACCATCCTCCCATATCACACGTTCGAGAGCGCTTCGAAACTGGGAGATTGGGCAACAGCACTGCTCTATGCAAAACCAGCCAAGTCCAGTCAGGAAACAGATTCATTTGAAAGCCTTAATTAATGACCGAACGTTTATACAGCCAAGATTTATGAGTTACAAGGAAGTAAGTCCAAAACATAACACTCCCTCCTGCATGCAAGTTCTCTCTTTAATGGTAAACAACTAGCCTAGGGTAAGATAATGTCTCAATGCTCCAGTTCCCTTTCTTATTCCAACTTCCAAGCACTGACAGAAGACAAATTAGTTTCAAACTTCTTTTTTTCTCTCTTTTTTTCTTGCTCCTCTATAAATATTGTTACTAATAAACACAGTTTAATGAAGACAAACTATAATTTTTTAAATTAATAAACCAGTCTTTTTTTTTTTTTTTGCTCACGGGTGCAAACACAGTATATAACAAAGAAGAGGGAAGAACAGAATCCTTCTAGTATGGGTAAGTTCACGAAACTTATTTTCTTGCGAAGAAAATCACAAACGAGAAGAGAAGTCTTTACACATATAACCATATGCAAAAAAAAATCTCCTAAAAATGCCCCCAAACGCCAGGTATGTCAACTTACTTCACAAATACTTTTGCAAATTTAACAGTGACAGGTGTTAGAAATGAAGAGCAAGTTTTCAGCTTTTAACATTTTGAATATATTCCATATTCCACTTCTGAGAGCTGACATCTCATTATGAGGAGCTCTTGCTATTTGAATATTAAAACAAGACTGCCAACAGCACTTCTTTGGAAGTCCTCAGACCTTAAACTAGAAAAGTAAAATCAAGAAAAGTTTTATTCTCTCTTGTTTACACTACACTACCACACTCATTTTCTTACCTTGCAAATTCTGTTTCGCTAACAAAGGAGCACGGCTTGGTTCCCTGCCCCTTGATTTATGTAGCACAGAAATACCCAGAAATGAAAACAGAAATGGCAAGGCCCCATGGAAGGAGGAGCCTGTGATGAGTCCTCCAGCTTTACCATGCCCTTCCTGGCAAGAGGATCCCCCAAAATCCCCCTCTCCAGGTACACAGCCACGACCACCTCTTGCCCAGGTGACCAGAAATACAAGTGGCACACGGCTTCTGGGTTTGGGGTCGGCGTTCTCTGCTTGCTTGTGGCAGTGCTCACTCAAGCCCCTGTCCTTGCCTGTCATGGGAAAAGCCCCCAACAACCCATCCTGCTGGCTCCTGCTCTTTGGTCCCTCAGCCCTGGCTGAACAACAAAACCCACGCCGTGCAAGGGAATTCAGCTGCTGAGGAGACCGAGCAGAAAAAGCTCTCCTTACACAGACTCACGAATACTCACAAACCCACAGAGTCTGAGCTATGAGCTGGCTGCAATTTTTTTAAACCCCTCTTCATTGGTTTATCATCAAATGAGAGCTCACTGGGAGCAGTTCTGGAAAAAGACAAAGTTGGTTTATCCCAGTAAAAAGCGCACAAGAGGACAAAACAGAGAACAAACTGCTGCTCTCCTGCTCCTTTCCCTCCAATGGTGTGTCTCACTGTGCAATGTCAATGTAACAGTAATTTTCTAGTTTTATCAGAAATTCACTTTGTTTGCTAGGAAATGAAGTAACAAATACCACGTCTGTAAGACGCCAATTACTTGGAGAAAATAACTCCCACCTCCCCAACTTTCCTAAATAAGAAAATAAACCATCAAACAAAACCCAAAGCAGCTCTTTTAAACTGGACAAAACACTCTTGGTTCTCCTCCCCTGACAATGGGGATGTCAAGACCAATTAGCACTTGCAGTCATCTTGGGGTTTGCTCTGTTTTCTCCCACTGCAAGTGGTCAGGCCAGATCCGATGGCTCCCTTCTATACATGCAATGCCATGGACAAATTACAGAGGACTAAGACCTGAAAGGCTTTTTTCCTACCCAGCTATCCTTGACATTCTCATTACTCAAAGACAGGAAACAAAAAGCCTAAGCTGAGAACTAGGTGATAGTTTGAAAAAAGTTTAATTAAAAAGTAAAACAGACCATGGAATTGCTTCTAACATAGCTAATAATTTGCTGCAGAGTTATTATTGTGCTGCTTCCATCTGCCAATAACCTTTTAATCCTTTTGCCAAAGGCAATCCAAAGCTTTTCCATATGTATGTAAGGGTAACCATAAAAGATAACTTGGAAATAAAAACCTCCAACTTCTGCTATGCAAAAATCCGAGCCACGGAAGTGCTTGTGCCCATCAGCTTTCCAGCAGGGCTCTGGAAAATTGAAGTTACATGGCAAGAATGAAAACTGCCCTGTTTGACAATGTCGGTTTGGCTGCGATACTTGAAAGATTCCCTGTTCCCACATTCAGCATCAGTGACTATCTTAATTACCAACAACTTCTCAAATGGTTTCAGAATTAACACTGAGAAACCTTGCCTCACCAAAAAGCCACCAGCTCCAACAGTGCCATTGCTAAAGTTTGTGGATAAAAAAAGAAAGTGGAACAAAAGCAGACATTTCAACTATTCTATTCCCAAAAAAATCTCACTTATTAAAAAAAAAAATTACACATAATCAAAACTCCTTAGAAAGGAATATAGCAGAGTGCATTTTTGAATTCAAATAACTTTATGGGACAACAACTGCATAAGCCTGTGCCTTATACACATTTTTAGGGACAGGAAGTATCAAAGCAAATCACAATCAAAGTGTTAATGAAGAAACTAAGTAACTCCCCCCACTTCCAAATACTTTATCATTAATAATCACCCCTCAGAAAATACACTCAAAATTCACTTTACACAAGTGAAATATCATTTCTATCATGGGAGAAAGCAAGGGAAGCTGAACAGTTGGTGCATGTACTACACAATGATAGTTTTACTAGCAAGAGCATTTAAGCTTGAAATTACGAACGTTTATTGTTCAAGAAATTCACAGCCTGTTGTGATTTGATTTTATTAGATATTATTATTCATTATTAGGTTCCAAATTTTTGCAACAGAAACAACTTTTTGCAGATGACTGCCAAAAGCAAACATCCTATTTTTCCTGCACACAAAGATACCAATATATGTTCAAACATTTTAATTCACACACACAACCCCAGCTCTCCAATCTTTGCAGTTCAGTGAAGTGTAAACAGTCAGTGTTGCCATTAAAATAACATGTTCTTCATTCACAGCAACAATAGCCAGGTAGATTAACAGGCTTTTACACCTGGGCCCTATTATTGCTCTGCCATTCATTAACATTTCTTCTACCATGACAGCAATTGAACTGGCACAGTCCCAGAAACACAAGTAGGTCAGCACAAGGTGTTCCTCTGGATGCTTTCATCTGGTATAAACATCCTGAATTAGCCTTCAGGTACTACATCTAAATATTCCTAGTGCCAATTAAGATCACAATCAGAACTGTTTCAGATCTCATTGATCAAGTACAGCCCGTGGTTTTGGAGGGCTGATTCTATTAAGGATGGAAGGTAATTTCACTGCAGAAGTGGGGAGCCTTCTGCAGCTCTCCTGCCAGGCTGATGCAGGACATTATACCTTGGTGCTACCTAATTGAAATCACAGAATCAGCCTGGGTTGATAGAGATCCTAAAGACCACCTCCTTCTAACCCCTCGACTATGGGCAGGGACATCTTCCCCCAGACCAGGTTGCTCAAAGCTCCATCCAGCCTAGCCTTGGACACTTCCAAGGATGGGGCAGCCACAACTTTCCTGGGCAAGCTGTGCCAGGGCCTCACCACCCTCAGAGGGAACAATTTCTTCACAATAATCTGATCTAAACTTATTTTCTTTCAGTTGGAAGCCATTTCACCTTGTCCTAGCACTACCTGCCCTTGCAAACAGTCCTTCTCCTTTCTTGCATGGTCCCTTCAAGTACTGCAAGGCCACAATTAGGTAACCCCAAAGCCTTCTCTTCTCCAGGCTAAACAATCCCAATTCCCTCAGCTTTTCCTTATAGGAAAGGTGCTCCATCCCTCTAATCAACTTGGTGGCCCTCCTCCTAACACAGCATATCCAAGGGGAAAATGAATACACATGTAAAGAAAGACAAATTGAACACTAAGGATGGACAGTCAGACACTGCATACTACTAAAATTAATCATAACAGGCATTTAAGCAAGTCGGACACTTGTTAATTTTAAGGGCATGAGAAACAGCAATGAATATGTAAGAATATTTACTTTCCCCACCCACCCTAGCTTATGAAAAAAGTGGATACAAATCAATGAAACAAGAAATCTTCAGACATACCTTTTACTAATGTACTAAGACATACTCAATATTTACAGCAACTTGTGTATGTTAAGAGGATCTTCTGGCCCTGAAGTTGTCATATAAGAGTGGAGGACCAGGAATCAGTTTTCTCTGAAGTGCAATAACTTTTTGGTGACTTTCTCCAATTTGTTTGCCTTGTCTTATATTTTAGGACTAGAGTTGAGACAAACTCCAAGCTCACTCCTAACCACAAACCCTGTGACACATCATAACTTATGAGATCAAGTGCAAGCACTACAGGTTTAAATCAGAAAAACAGGTCAGTGTGAGGAAAAAAGCACTTTTTTCTTTTCCTTTTTTTTTTTTTTAACTTAAAAGCCAATTCTTCAACTCTGAACTGATACAAGCCTTTGTATTACACCAGTGAAAGTACTTCAAAGGCAGAAATAAGCCAACACTCTCAGTTCCTTCCTGATTACTGCAAATACAATTTTCACTCTTTACATACCCCCACTTGTGATCGTTGCTATACTAAGAGCATGTGCTTTAAGACATTGAAGAATGATCCCCACTGTCTGATTAAAAAAAATTAAATTAAAAGTTGCTAGAAATAACTCACAGGCAAAAAATAAAAACTCAAAGAAAACAATAGCAGTAGCCTAAAGAGACGTATTTTTTTTCCTTCAGGAATGAATTCCCATCTGCTTTTAAAGAGCAACATGTTTTTCCATTGCTGGGAATTACAGCCAAGCCCAGGACAATGAGGCAGCAAAGCCAGAGGCAAGAGCAGAGGGCAAGTGAAGCTGGCTGACAGGGGCTGGGCCTAGGCCCCTCTTTTATAAGCCTGTGTGACAGTGGCAGCTCAGCAGTGCCCTGCTGTGCTGGCACCACGCACCCCTCTGCCACCCTCAGCAACCGGGAGCTACTGGTTACTCTGCCATGGGTGAGGCTGTGGGAAAATGGGAAGAAAAAGACAGGGAAAGGAGGCAAACCACACAGTGGGTGCTGTTGGCAAAGCCAGGCATCTCCCCTGGCCTCAGCTGGTTTGGTGAAACTACAGCTGGTTTGTACCAGCTCAAGGGAGGGGAAGCTTGCTCCTGACAGAGGTGATGCTCCTACTGATATTCTTTCTCCAAACACTGGACACAACACTAAACCCTGCAAAAGCAAACACGAGGGTGCTCACTTACAGAACTCGGGTGGGTGATCCCTTTAAAGTAGCAGTGATGAAGAAAAACGTGTTGAAATCAGATGTAAAGTTCCTGCACCTGAACCGTTTCGGAGTTTAAAGAATCAAAATATCAGCTCTTTGGACTTTACAGGGAAAAAAGAGTCAGGTTTGAGAAGCAAGCAAAATTTCATACCTCAGCACTGGCAGATGCTCATTCGAATTCCCTCTGGCCTTTTTCCCCAAGTTCCTCTGAGGATCACTGTTCTTTGAGTTACTTAGGAAGCAGTTTTGACAGTGTCCTCCTGAGCTGTTAATGGGTCTGACCTTTTTAGAACACTAATGTCCCTTCAGCCAGATGCATTAAATCTCCCCTGCTTGATTAAACTATTAGCAAATCATTATCTCACTGAAGGAGAAAATGTTCTTTCCCAGATGAGCTTGCCATGCATAAATTTCAGTGCCAATACTCCCCTCTACACCAAACCCTATGTTTGGCATAAATGTGCTGATTGCCAGCCATGCTCTACACCCTCACTAGGTCAGAGCACACAACACTTTATCAGGCCTCAGCTGAGATACAACATGATGAAAATCCACCCACTCTGGGCAACATCTTTGAAAAATGGGCAGCGGGAACCAGATCTTTCTGAAGTGACTGAAAAGAGCATGAAGAGGCAGAGGAATGCCCCCAAGCCCTGCTTTCAGCACTGCCAGACCAGTGCCGTTCTCAGATACCCCCAGGTGCTCACGCTGCCCTCATTCCCAGTCTGCCCAAGCACATTCCGCACGTAGGAGCTCCTGCGAGACCAGCAGCAGGCAAAATCCCATGGGAAGTCCTGTGTAGTTAGTGATTTCCTTTCCGGTGATTCATCTCGTTTATCCCAAACACTAACATTTGGAAAACATTCCCAATGCCAGGTATTTCCTCACCTTCCAGACACCTGTGCCAAACACATCCTTAGCACTGATAAATGTGTGTAGGAAGGAGGTGATCCCATGCTACCCATATTGGACAAAGGCTGAGACTTTTCCTCACCCACCCACACAAAAATGTTCACTTTTCAATGAGTGATATAAATTAACAGATCCTCTGCACCATTCCAAGAGAAACACTGGAGGTCCATCTGAGGCTCTAATCTTGCTCCATTTCAATTTGATGGCATTCCTCACCTTGAAAATCTCGTTTCACTGTAATACATCTGGCTACCATACAGGATTGAATCCACTGCCCTTTATAATGTTAAGCAGAAGGTCTTTTCCTTAAGCCTGGAAGATCTTTTCCTTCATGAAGAGCTAGATGTAAAGAAGACAACACATCCCTATCTTTTGAATGTCCTTTTTTTCCCCCTAGATCTAACGCCCTCTCTCCTTTACTGTAGGTGTTCTTTAGAAAACAGATGAATTTTTCCCCAATCTCTTAAAAGGGTCTTTACACTCCTGTGCACCTATGGCAGAACACGTTCTCATTCCTTTTGTACTTAGTATCTTCCTCTGTAAGAAACAGGATTTTGGAGGTCTGGTTGTTTGGGGGTGTTTTTAATTAAAGCTACTAGCTTAAATATGTCAATATCTGGTAAACAAGAACATGCATGTTTTGGAATACGTATTTTAAGAGTCAAAGACTTGAGCTGATTTGAGCTAGTTTGCTGCTGCACAGATCTTTCTGGCATCACATCTGCTCTTATTTGAGCCAGAGCAAACCTTCATCAGCTTGCTTTTCTTCCCTTTCATTTTCTGTGCTCCCATTGAGAGTTATTGCAAAGTGAGAAAGATATTTTTTACATTAACTGTTCCACTTCGATTCAGAACCAGTGAAAGATTTACAGGTTCAAGATTCCCACTCTACTATTGTGTCCTGTAAGCATGGAAACTGATAATACTATAGAAACCATGCCAGCTTTGGCTTCCACCATGACCTGCTTTCCACCCACTTAAAAGCAGCCAGTCTCATTATCTTACTTTTATAAGCACGCTCGTCTGAGCAATATTGTCATCATACCCAGATTATTTAATTTTTTATTACTTCCAACCAACTTTAAACTCAAAACAACTCAACACTTGATTTCAGTTCCTGCCTAAAACCTCCCTCTCTGCCTTTTAAATTGTAACAAAAACATTATCCAACTGTGGCTCAGACAATAAAAGAACATCTCTCACTCTGCTGGGTTTATTTTCCTTTTTATCACATACTTTCTGGAACAAAATATTTCTCCAGTGGGGAAACACTCTCTTCATCCCTTGCCTGTCTAACTCCCAACTGAAAAATGGAGCACCTGAGCTTGTGGGAAGCCCATCTTTCCTAAGGTGAGCTGGCTGTGGCAGCACCGCCAAAACAAGCAAATGAGACCTGAGGAACTCACTCTGCTTGTACTTTAAAACATTGCTTTTAAATACTTCTGTGGTCAGATCTCTAATTAGTCCTACTTCAGTGGGAAATGAAACAGATAAAACTTCTCAGCATGAAGTACAACAGTGAAAATGCTCTAGGAAAAGCTGTGATCAAACTGTGAACAACCTCAGAGTGCAGCCATTCTAATTATATAAAACCATTAAAAATCATCAGTTTTATAGGAGTTTTATAGGAGTTGGACCTCCTGCAATTTTGCCCAAAATAAAATGCGGTATCCCTGGAGAAGAGCCTAAGCACTGCTGCAGAGCACTACTTCAGAAGGGTCTGGAAATGAAGACTGCACTCAAATTCAAATATTTCCAGAGAGCTGAAGTGGATTTGTTTCTAAAAGTTAACTGTACAGACATGGCTCATCTACTGCCGTTTTTAAAAGAAAAACTTCACTGACACATAAGAGAAGGAAACTGTAATTCACCCTCATAAATTACTTTCCACCTTCCCTCACATGAATCAGTGGGAAGTAATCACCCTATTTTGCTATCTTGATGTATCTTTAAAGGTAGTCATTAAAAGAAACGTACATCCAGCAGGTGAACAGAGATAACTGGTCATAAGCGATGACAAGCAAAAATACACAAGTATCTGATCTGAAAAGGGGCCAAGTTGGAAGCCAGACACACACTGAACTATCCACTTTCCTGGCTGTTTATTCAGCTCATGTCAGGATGATTCAACGCATCTTTACAAGCAGCTCACTATTCATACACCATCTTCTAGTCACAAAACCAGGCATTTTCCATTTCTTTCTCTGAACAAAGGCTAGAACAGTGGAATGGGAACTTGCCATTCAGCAGCGGAAACTATTTGTAAAGCTGGGAAGCTGGAGACACTGGGAAGAAAAGGCTTTAATGAAACTGGCCACTCTGTGTGCCAACTGTCAAGACTTTATATATTCTTCCAAGGAACCCTGACTGAGGCCTTTTCTGTATTTACTCTTTACATCCCAGTTATTGTAATACTTTGCATGATGCAAAAGAACAGAATTCGTGAGAAATGCCATATTAGAAACAGGTAGCTTTTTTTTTTCCCCCTGCAACCAGTCTGTAGCTACACTCAATGACCCATTAACTTATTTTTGGTTCTGTACAAAGCCAGCACCAAGACTCATTATCAACCAGGCACTGGAATTCACCACTAGCTTTTCAGCTGATCCAGATCCAAAGGAAATCCCCATATGCTTGGAATTTCTAAAATACAAGCACTGCAGTTGTTGCCTGGTAAGGCAACAGTTGCCATATACAACAGAGGATATGTTTATATTTATGTTTTTGGAGGGTTGTAACTCAGCCAGAGGCAGATAAATTTTCCCAAGTTGTGTCACTGTCCCCCAAATATAAACATAACACTGTTTCAGGTCACTGCTCCAAAACATGGAGGCAGTAGAGCTGTGACAGTCTCCCAGACCAACACTTAAGCCTGAAATCCTTTTTATCGTTGCTTTTTTTTCTTCATTGTGATAGCCCACATTCCAGGCAGAAAGATATGCTACACAAACCAGCTCTGCTCACTACACAGCTTTCATTCATTCATTCATTCATTCATTCATTCATTCATTCATTCATTCATTCATTCATTCATTCATTCCCAGAGTGCAGTCTGCCCTGTGCTGTGGAGGAGGAAAACTCTCGTGGGTTCGGCTTTGGTGTCTGCTGTGACACAGCTTCCCAAAATGACCCCACAGCATGCACAGCAGTGCCCTCACCAGCCAGAGATTATTAGTAGGCAGCACAGCATTTTACAGCCTACCAGCATCTAACTGACAGCTAAATGAGGAGAAACCTTGCCTGGGAGCACCACCAGTCCTTTGAGAAAGGCCTTCAGCAATCATGCAAATCCTCCACAACCTCCCAAGACAAAAGTTTAGCTTATTTGCCTGCCCTTGTAAACAGCACACAGAGAGATGGGGAGCCAAGGCAAGCATTTTCACATTTTCCACTCTGCTATGGAAAAAGCAGAAGGTGACTATGTAATTAGATGGTGTGATAATGCAGACACTAGGGCTGGCTACAGCAAGGTGGAAATTCTGGTACTTCATACCTTTCAAGAGCTCAGCTTAGCAACCTTATTAACATTCCTTGACTTTTTGAATTAATATAATTACTCTCAATTAATTACAATGAGGAAAGAATGGAATATCCTTTCAGGAGACACTGACATGAATAATATTCAGGGGGCAGAATGGTGACCACTAATGTACTGATACTTATTATAACTGCCAGGCAGAAGCATCTGAGAAAGTTTCTCCTTCTACCCAGGACAGGAAATAATTATCTGACATCCACTGCCAGAAGCTTAGTAATAGCAATGAGCTATAACAATAAGTGCTGCTGTGAGGTCTTGATTATATGGATATAGGAAAACACAAGCTTCAAAGTGGAGCTTTGCAATTCCCCTGCAGTGTTTCCTAACTCTGTCTCTCCTCTCTCTTCCTGAGGCTCTCAGTCACAGTCCTACACTTAAAAGATTCCCAGAGATGTGGGGGAACTGTCTGGGAAGTCTGAGAGAACTTGCCTCCACCTCCCTCCACTCCTGGCAGCATATCCTTAACGAGGCCACCTGCAATTGTATGAAAGCTCACTCTGAAGGAGACCCTTCCCCTGGCACCACTCCTCTGATGGGGACCTCAAAGTTAAAAAGCCCCAGATTGCAAAAACACAGGAACATCTGAAATATTCCCTTTCACAATTCCCACCAGCACTCCGAGAAAGCTCAAGGGTCCAACTTGAAACACCATTTGTGCACCAACTCCAGGAAGTTTTACCTCTGCTCCCGAGTACTTCTGCGTGCACTCCACGAGCTCAGCCAAGCAGACTTCATCGCTGACTGGCATGGACTGGAAATGAAGCTTGAAGATTTCCTTGCGAGTGGCTGCATCTGGCAGCGGCACGTAGATAATTCTGTCTATGCGCCCCGGCCTCAGCAAGGCCTGCAATGAAAGCATCGCAGCAGAGGTTACAGCACATCGAGGAAGTAGAAAACCACAACTTTAAAACACCACCACCACCAAATAACCAACAATTTCAGCAAAAGCAAGAACCTGCACAAGAAAAGACAGAAAGGCTACTCAGCTTGTGAAATAGCAGTTTATGGAAAAAAGGAATCATAAAGGAACCGTAGCCATTTCCCTAAAATAATACTTCTAGACTTGTTGCAAGGTGTGCCGGAATGTTAGGACCTGGCAGAAGGACAGGTGGCAATGGACACATCCCAAGTTCAGATCTTCCACCAAGAGAGGAGAAAAGAAGGGTTTTGTTGAAGTTAATCTTACACTGTGCATCCACGTAGCTTTATCCCACATTATTAGAGCTGCACATGATTTCAGATGAGCAGGTTACTCTCACAGGGTTTTTTATGCAAAATAAGGTAACAACAGGCCAGTGATGCTCAGCTTGATACACCTGTTTGGCCCTGCACTCGGTGTGCTCAGGGTTACTCAGATTGTACTGGACGTGGGAGGGTGGCAGAACAAACAGAGACAGACAAGATGGGACAATGCCCACAAAGGGCAGCATGGAGAGTTCAGACTGGATGGGAGGAAAAAACTTCTAGAAGAGAAGCACAGCCTCAGGCAGGTTATTGGAGAAGCTGTGGAAATTTTGCCCTTGGGGGTTTTATGGCTCAGCAGAGGAAGCCAAGCTCTCCCTGATCTGGACTGGTGAAAGCCCTGTGAGTGCAGGAGGGGGACTGCTAGGCCTCTGGAAGCTCTCTTCAAACAGCTTTCTGGACAGGGTCAAAAAGTAAACTTTATCTATATATAAAACAATTATATCCGATATAGAGGAGAAGCCAAGCTCTTAAATTTATGAGAAGGGAGGAAGCTCATTTCCCTGTGTTTATAAAAAAATCTCCAAGATTTCTGAAAACCATCTATAGTAAAAAAAAAAAAAAAAAAAAAAAAAAAAAAAAAAAAAAAAAAAAAAGAACCCTCCCAGCCTTTCTTACTTGACATTTGGAAAAAAGAAAAGTAAAATACAATAATCCTATGCACACTGAATGCACATAAATAGTATTTAAACTATTTTTTTAAAATTTGAACAATGTTTATAAGATTCAGCATGCAACCTAAATTGTTTTTATGTTATGGTTCTCCCTTGGGTAGACTAGTTTGAGTTCCAGATGACTAGAGATATTGCATGGCTGTCCTGGGCTGTCAGCCAATAAGTCTTTTCCCAGCCTGATCATGTCAGTGAAAGTCATGCTGAAAAAATAGTAGGAAAGAGCTTTCCTTCCTGCACAGCATTGATCAAGTTAACACCCTTCCTAGAGTTTCTTTAAAAAGACTGTTGTGGTGCTTCAAAGTGGAAAAATGTATCCTGAATGTTAAGAGCTGTCTTGTTATTTTTAAAACAGAACATGAAAATGCTCAGCAGAAAGTGCACTGAGGTGAAAGGCCCTGTGGCACGGCACGGAGCTGTGCAAGGATAGAGCAAGGCTGGCAAGACCACAGGTCCATACCCAGCCCAGCACCCTGTCCCTGCAGCAGCCAGTGCTGGACCTCTACAAAAGAGAGCAGAGAAACAAGCTGCCCACTGATATTTGCTCAGCAGACTGTGCTGTTTTCCACAGCACTCCTGATGAACCCACCCCAGAACTCAGCTCACAGACGAGATCTCGACCAGCGTATAATTCAGTGTCTAAATCGTGTGTGTGTCAGGATGTTGCCATTTTCTGCCAACACACTTGAGAGAGAAATTTGCATGTTTCAAGACTAGGCTTGGAGGGAGAGGAATTAGACTGCAATTGTCTTCTGCATGCTCTTAAGGAAATGCCCATAGCTAATTCTATTATTTAGAAGAAACGAGAAATGCTCACGTGAGTAGGGTGGCGCCTCTTTCAAACCAAGGCAGGTTTTATCAGAATGTCCAGATAATTAGAACATTTTCTAGAGCCAGCTTAGCTTCCCACTGATGAATGACCAAGGCTGTGGTGCAGGTGGGACAGGGAAATGCTCAGTGCCAACCAGCTGGGAGCAAGGGCTCCATTGCCTGGCTCTCAGTTCCAAGACATAAAAAGCACAACCGTAGCTATAACACAGTGAACATACTTTTTTTTGGTCAGTGACTAAAATCTGTGTTTCCTCCAGTTTGTCCCCAGTGTTTCGTGTTTTACAGATGGTGGTAGTTGAAGGCCCAAGTTTTAAGCATGCTATCATTACTTTTTTGCTACAATCAGGCCCAGGGACCTTATCCAAGGTGACCAGATGTGCTGGGAACTGTACAAAGAAAGCACAAGTCCATTGCAGCAGTGCACGCTAGCTATATCAACACAGACAAAAGGGAGAGAAAATATTCTATAACCTCAGCTTGAGACGAGAGTCAGACTCCCTCCAGCCCTGAAGACAAAAGCAGATTGAACTGAGAGTTCCACCAGCCCTCCCAGCATGGTGACCCTGGGAGACCCTGGGCACAGCCTGACTGCTCCTGGCTCTGCTGCCATCACTTTGGCCCCTTGGTAATCCCCCAAGCACCAATCTCCCCCTCTCCATGCTCCTGAGGAGCTAAAATCAGCAGGAGAGGGTGAGGAAGGGGCCTGCCTTGACCCATCCAGAGTTCCTGGAGGAAAAAGGCCTGGTGAGAGGCCGTGGGTGGGCTGCAGAGCTGCTCTGTTGCTGGCTGCTCAAAATGCAACAGCAAGTCAAGGCCTCTCTTGTTTGCAGGACATCATGGTGCCCTCCCAGGCTTTTGATCTCTGCATACTTCTCAGAGAGATGCTTTTCCTTTCTGGCCAAAATAATTTAGAATTCAGAACCAAACTGCATGCAGAGGCTGGCAGTAAGGGAACAAGACATCCCTCGTGATGTTTTTGCTCACTGGAGAGAAGTGAACTCTTCTGAGTTGCTTAGGGAAGCCTGCTGAGGCACATGATGCGGGCACCTGCAGCACTTCTAGCCCAAGGCCCAGGTCATGCTAACCAGCAGGGCTGAGTTGGATGGGTGCTGGCACCACCTTCCTCCTCAACACCATTTTTTTGTACAGACCTAGAAGCTACTGCTTTTCTCAGTGGGATGTTGTGTGATCCAGCCTTCACCACGAGTAGGGCTTTGGAGGTGGCTGCTCCAAGCACACCATGACTTTCACAGGCCATTCCAGAAGATGGAGCTTCAATCTTGCAACATGAACTCTGAAAACGGGGAGGAGAGCGATAAGGACAACCAGGTCACCTCTGGGCCAGCTCCACTGCTCTGGGCTGGCTGCACTGGGATTGATTAGGTGGTGACCCATTGGCAAGGCATAAGAATGGATCCACACTGTGGAGCTGGAGGAGGAGGAGGGATTCAGCAGGAGGATGGATCCACGCTGTGGAGCTGGAGGAGGAGGAGGGATTCAGCAGGAGCAGGCAGTGGCTGGGCTGAGCAGGAGCAGAGGCAGGAGGGGGGGGTGAGGCGCTGAAGCGGGGCTGCAGGCCCGGGCAGATGCGGCTGCCGGGAGCACGAGATGAACGCTGGTGGCTGGGAGATGCAAACCCGATTTGGGGCGAGGAGCACACAGGAGGTGGGAGGTTGATGGGGCCAAAATTAATCGATGTGTGTGCAGAGCTACATAACTCACTGATGCCGAGATGTGAGGGCTGCATCACTGACGTCAGCCAGAACGGGCACCAGGTTAACTGGGGCTTTGGTGGAAACAGAACACTGCGAACCCAGAATACTTCAGACCACTGAGCAATCCTTCTGCAGCTTTATGTGATTTTTTTGTAGTTGTTACCACAACAGTTATGAAAGGGGTCTAAGTGCTAATGCATTGAAAGGTTATGAGTGGTACACAGATACAATGCTCCTCTGGGGAACACTAAGCAACTGGGATAATTGTCATGTAATACAGAGTATCATCAACAGCAAAACCTGAGTTTTTAAAGCAGAAAAACTGCTCCCCTTTCAAAAAGAAAAGTCTCAATTTTTTTGTGATTAAAATAGAGCATTTCCTCAAAATGTATCATTAGAAAAGATAGCTAGGTCAAAAATGTGCAATTATGAAGACAATTATTTCAGGAAAGAAAACATTAATAGGTAAAGCCTGGAAAATATTTGTGGTTCCTGTTAAGAATGGACCAGATTTAACCACAGGGCTTTGCTAATTTTCCTCCTTCTCCTCTTACCCCTTTTTTTTTAAGCATCTATCTTTAGGTAGCTTTGTTCAAGGATACTTGGCCATTTCAAAAATCACACTATCAAAGAATGCAGAACTACAACAGTGATAGAAGCATAACCAGCTGATGAGCTCTCCATGGGACAGGAAAAAAAAAATCCTACTGTTATATCTCCACAGCCATGCTTAATTCACCAAAAGCATTATTAATCACATCTTATAACAAAAACTCACACATGAACTGTGCGAGAGGGTAACCTAACTTTAGCAAAAAAAAAAATACACACTTAAAAACTCCCAAGCAGTAAGTGGCATACTGAGGTGAATAAGAGAAACCAAATCAGTTCAAGAGGTAAAGAAACTCATCTGGAGAATCAATGTTACTTACTGCATGTTCTCTGCTGCAATCAATCTCCACAAGTAGGAACAGATTTTTATAGCAAATTTGTTTCCTTTCAAGCAAATACATTGCTTTTAATGCAAAACCTAAAAAACGCAACTAAAAGCTTAATTTTGCCTTTGGAGTCCATTGGGACCAGACCACTGATGAAAATGAGAGGACTGGGAATAGTTCCTTTGTAACTAAATCCTTCCAATTTAGATTAACAATTGCTATTTATGAACTGTGGTCGTGGCTCCTACTTACATGGATTCCACAATACAAGAGATGCTCTATATATTGTAACCTCATTGGGTAATGCAGGATTTTTTTTTATTTTTGCCATTACAGTATTTGAACATTTCTAAGTCATTTTAAAGAAACAGAATCATAGAAACAGAGAATAGCCTTGGTTAGAAGGGACCTTAAAGATCCTCCAGTTCTAACCCCCCTGCCATAGCAAGGACACCTTCCACGAGACCAGGTTGCTCCAAGCCCCATCCAGCCTGGCTTGGAACACTTCCAGGGATAGGGAATCCACAGCTTCTCTGGGAAGCCTGTGCCAGGGCCTCACCACCCACTCACAGCCCTCCTGCAGCCTGTGTAAGCAGTAGCTGTTTGTGAGATGCTTTCCATGGTTTTGCCCACATGTCAGGACAGATGTGCTGCAAGTGTGGGAACTGTTCAGGCCTTCTTGTGCCATCATTTATCTCTGGCAGGAGGGAAGGCAGCTCCCATCAAGGAGCTTCTCCTACGCTTTTGAGGCTCACCTCGGTGCCTGCTGTTTTCATTCTCGCTCTGTGCCAGACAAGGTCATGCTCCGAGCCCAACAGATCAGGAAGCGCTTGGCATTTTAGGATCTTTGAAAGTTTCAAGTACAGGAAGCTCATCCATCCTGTTTGCTAGAGAGATTAGTGGAGACTTTTTTGCAAACATGGGTGAATTATCAAAATTAACGGAGGGCGCTGAGGAGAAAAGACACTCCAATAGTAACTGGAGTATTACTATTAAGGACTTAAAAACCATAGTCCAGTGGAGAGCTAAATTTTATTCTCCTACAAGGTTTTTACTCTCGCTCCGTCTGGCACGAGCTGCTTCGGGAGGCAACCCCGAATTCCTCTGTTCCAGGTGACACGCTTATTCACTGTGTCACAAGGCCGCAGTCTTGTAATTACAGGCTCCTGAGTCAAGCAATACTGCTTTCTTCCTGCCAAGAGCCCCTTTCCTCACACTCTTCCACCTCCCCACCTTCTTCCTTCTGTGCCAATGCCTGTCACCGCCGTCAGCACGTGCCAACATCTCTAACCAGTTCCCCTCTTTGATGACTTTTTTTGCTGGTCACCACCCTTGTACGTCTCCCAAGATCTGTGCAGATTACTCTCTGCTGTCATTACACAACAGCTATGATTCCTCTCAGGGTGGAGCACTTTGGTTCCATAACCTACGGCGCATCCACTATTTCATAAAATGCATTTGCTAACAGAATTTTATCAAATATTCTTAGCAACCAGCTCCTAGAAAATGCTGCAGTCTCCTAGGTGTAGGCTTTGCTTCCACACAGATTTATAAAAGCCAGGCTGCACAGCCCTTCCGTGGTGTCAGTCTTGCTCAAGACCTGGAGCGTTGTGCAAGTTGACAAGAAAGGACACGATAGTTTGACAGCAGGTGTTCAGCAGGAACGCGCTACCGAGTGGCAGCAGTGCAGCAGGAACCCTCTGTCTGCTCAGGCATTCAGCAGGAGCACGAATCAAAGGCAGGGAGCGAGCATGTGCTTTGAGACACTGGCAAACAGCAAAGCAACTCCAACTGGGAGACAGCTGAGATGATCCCAGTCCAAAGCAAGATGATGCGATATGGAGAGTGAACCATCTCCAAAATAAGAATGTGATCTGTCCCTCAGATGCCCCTGCCTGTGTAGCAGATACTCCCTCTGCTTATCCTCCAGGTATTCATCTTCAGTTAATCTTTTCCCTTCAACCACTACTTCATACCTGCTTCCAGTTTGTCACATCAACAGTGGGAAACTTCTCGGTGTAATTCCATGTGTCCTCTGGAGCCGCTCTCTTTGCTGGCTACCCACAGAACTAACAGCTTCAGCCAGTACTACAGATCAGTCTCTTAGCAGTTACAGCAGAACAGTTTACCTTACAGTGAGCCAGTGCGCAGGAAAATAGCAAATTCATCTTTCCTCAGAAAATGAAACCTGGGAAAAGAACTGCCTTGAATCAATTGAAACCACTGTCATCGCCTGCTGGAACGACATGCCCTGCTTCTGCATGTTTCACAGCAAACCAGTCATTTCCACTAAGGGTGGTGATTTAAAACAGATACGAGCATAACTTCAACAACTACAAATAGGCAGTGCTTGATTTCCAGAGTTGATTTGAAAGCATATCGAGCCTCAAAAGCCTCTGAGGAAGGAAAGCTTTGGCTTTCCAAACCTGCACAAAGCTGGATGCCACAAAATATTCTCATCTTTTTAATCACGCTAACAGCGGTGCCCTGACCACTGCGCATCCCCATCCTGCCACAGGCAGAATGTGATTGATACAGCCAATTCACAGGGAATCGTGGAGAAAGGAGACTTGAGGAGACTTGTTCCATTGCAATAAGACCGTGCAAACACAACTGTGAGGAACAATGCACTCCTTGGCCCATGCAGACAATACCAGGGCACATTTTTATGTAGTTTTGTTCAGATAGGATTAAAATATCTCAAGAAACCAAGTTTGAGCCACTTTTTTTGGCAGAAACATCTGCAGGCAGATACTCAGCCGCTGCAGAACCAGTATCTCCATGCTTTTTTTTCCCCATCTGATATTTCAAACAGTTAAATTGGCTGGCTGGCACAATCACTGCAGTGCTCATGGGGGAGCCAAGCTTTGCCCGGGCCCCCATCTATAAAAGTCTAAACCTGTCAGAAACACAGCCCGGTTTCAATGCAGTAAAAGCAGTCCAAACCCAAGCAACCATGCTGATACAATTCCAGTTTGGCACCACCGAAATTCAGCTCCAAATTATGTGTGTTCAAACACACTGAGGCACTGCTAGGGAATCAGGCTCTCAATCCCTCCTGCTTTGTCAGTATAGCCTCAGAAAAGCAATTTATTCTTCACGACCTGCCCGTACCTTCAGGACACTCAACCATTTGTGTTTTAAAGCCACAAACCTTCTTTGCAAAGGGGGTGTCAGACACAAGGTTTTGTCCTCTCCCCATGTCCAGTCTGTGCAGTCTTACCACAATGGCACAGAGGATGTCCCAAGTTTCAGCTGTCCTGCAATTTCAGCAAGGAGCAGGAGCAATCTAGTCCTTTGCTACTTGCTGGGTCTCACAGTGACCTTTTAATGTGGAGAAGACACTGGAAGATGCCCACTCCATGCAGCCTTTTTTTCCCAATTTCTAATAAAATCATTTTTAGTAAAGTTAAAATTAAGTGAAGGGAAAAAAAAAAAAACTATCATCAGCTAATAAACAACATAACACACCCTCTTCAGTGTATGTTTACATAAGAAAGTTCTCCATGCTCCTGTCTAAGAGGTGCAAAACCTCAGGAATGTCAGCTCTTTTTTTCCTTTCCCCTTTTTTTTTTTTTTTTTTTTTTTTTT
>VZUI01031256.1:0-15520 GCA_013401135.1 Cettia cetti | reverse complement strand
CTTTTTTTCCTTTCCCCTTTTTTTTTTTTTTTTTTTGGTGGGGGGGATTGGGGGTTTAATGAAAGAACCCCTTTAGAAAAAGATAACAATTACATGTAATGGAAGCTGGAACCAGACTCTTTTGGCAATTAATCACCCGGGAGCCGTTGCAATCCTGCAGGCTGTTTCTGACAGATTTTAAGAGCTTTACAGGAATCACTGGGATAAGATGTGCCTGGGCTGGCTTCTGACAGGGACCAATCACGTACAAAGTGTATTGCTGGTTTTGAGTTTTGAACATTTTTTTCGTTGGTATATTCGTACACACATACACACATATATATAGACACACAGACATCCACACAGATGTGTGCACCCATATATACATTTCCACAGGCGTCTTTCTTTACATACAGGGAACAACTGCAGAACTCATTTGTTGGCCCAGAGGCAAAAAAAGAAAGAAAAAAAAAAAGAAAGAAAAAAAAAGCCTTTTCTTCCTCTCAGCAAAGTAGAGCTATCCATCACTTAACAGAGATACTTCCTGTTTTCAAGCAGTTGGGAAGGCATGACTTCCAACCCAAATACTTGGCTTGGCAAACCATTCCTGTGTTGACAGATGCTTTTATAACCACTTCATTCCACCTGAAGTTTCAGTATAAAAGGAGGTGGTTTTCGTTGTTGGATTTTTTTTCTTTTTTTTTTTTTTTTTTTTTTTGAGGGGGAGAAAGGGAAAGCAGAAAGGAAAGAGAAGGAAAAGGAAAATACCGCAATTATAACAGCTGGATGACAGAGGTTAGCATAGCTCTGGCAGATGTTACCATGTAACCTCAAAATGACATGTTAGGGAAAAAACAAACCACTGAACCTGTTCCTTGTAGGAAAGAGAATTTTGAACTCCTGCCAAAATAGCACAATTCTCCTCAGAAGCTTTTGAACACTGCAACAATGATCTACCACATAATACATTATTTTTCATACATAAGCTTTACCTTTATATTACCAGTGCTCTGACTGATTAAATTACCAGCATGGCATGAGATGTTTTCCTGAGAGACAACTTAGCCTCAAATGACAAAAACTGACAGCAGGTCAGCTCCATCAGGACCTGCCCTGTAATAGCTTTTCATCTCCTACTTTCTGTTTTCCTAGGATTCATCCACAGAACATGCTCTGAACACTTCAGCATGTGACAATGAGAAGTCACACTGTGCCGCAGACAAGAAGATGTATTTCTAAAGCTGCATGATCCATTTTATATAACCTTGTGTCATGCCAGTTTCTGTACTCCTTACACCTGGTTACTTCAGTGACTACCCTTCCACATAATTCTTCATGACTTTTCCTGGCTTGTGACCAAACTTTACAGACTTCTCTGACAAACTACAGATAAACAAAGTGCAAAAGAAACATTCCTGGAACAAACCAGATATGAGAAAGCAGCTGCTTCTAAAGAAAGAAATCAGCAGAGAGGTAGGCAACATCAAGGAAACAATTCAGAAACAGTTTCAAAAGGAAATCAATGACTTTCCAACATTACTGCCAGCACTGCGGCTGAAAAAAAAAAATAATTTCTGGTTTTCATTATTTGAAAGATCTTATTTTACTGCTGTGGTTCTGGAAGATCATTTTAAGCAATAAAGTAGATACTGGTCACAATAACTGTAAGCTAAAGGAAAAGTCATTCAACTCAGAGAGAGAATAAAGCCACGATACAATAAATATCACTCATTTGTACTTGAAATTGGAAACCAAGGAAATTTTGCCTTTTACAAATCCATCTTGAGGCTTATATTCCAAACAAACAGGGAGTGAAAAAAACCAAATCGTGCTTTAAACGCCTCTTTTTGGGAGACACAGCCCCCTTTGCCCTTTCACAGCTAACACATACCGGGTACAACATAGGTGCCTAGCCCATTTGAGACGGGCTAAGGCAAACTCGGGAACACCTGGCAGCCCTGGGGAGAGAGGCAAGGGGTCTTTCTCCCTGCCATGGGCATAGCTGGTGGCCAGGCAGGCGCCTGCTGAGCAGAACAAACAGCACAGGATGCCTCTGTTCACAGGATGCCAACCATGCTTTTGATAAAGGAACAGCCAGAAGACACACTATGGGTTTTAACTCACTACCTGGTGATGGGAACAATAGCAGAATGACTGGGTCGGAGAGGACCTTAAAGATCATCTTGTTCCAGCTCCTCTGCCATGGGTACATGCCTGAACACCAATGAAGCCCTTTCCTCCTTTCAAAAGGTGCATTCTTAACCCATGTTTACGTTATAAATGGAGGAGAAAAGGAGAAACAGGTGGGTAAGAAGCCTCTAACCAGCACCTGCCAAGTGATGCTCACATAGCAAAGCACTATTTGACATAGAACATCTAGCAGCAGACATGCAGCATGAGTCTTTATGCAGTTAAAAGAATTTCCTCGGGTCCAAATGAGCAAAAGGACTTTGGAAACAGCCAGATGTGGTCACTGAGGCTGCTGCTGGTGCCACAGAGCAGGTGACATGGTTCCAGTGTCCGAGAAAGAGTGGGTAACACTGAAGAACTGCACGCCTGATTCCAGAATCCCAGATAGCTGCATGCCAGGATATTAATGCAGTCAAGACACGGCTAATTAAGAACAGCGGTGCACTGGCTGGGTCAGAAGCCAAGACACTCTGCCTGGAGAAAAGGCCCCACAGACATGCCTCCTCTTATTAGTGCAAGCAGACAATCACTGACTTCCTCCACCCGGATGCAGGAAGACAACCTGGTGGTTTTCTCCCTCGTACCGGCAGAAACCACTTTGTGTGTTGATCTTAGAGTCTTGTGGGTGGTGCAGAGTTTACATAAATTACAGAGCTCACTGCAGCTGCCAGTTGCAAGCGACAGAGAGAGGTGGAACTCTGGGGTTAAACTACGTCCTGTCTGCTCATCGCGACTACTGCAGTGCTGATAAAAGTCCTGAAATCATTCTTCAGGCCTGCCAAGCGTTTATAGCCCCTAACAGACGTGAAATACCAGAGTAAAGCATTTGGTGCCACTGAACTCACATTTTTTCCCTATGCTGCCAAGAGTTCCCTCAAACAAATGCAGGACCCTGCTGATTGTTGTCCATCTGACTTTTTCCTTCACTGTCCCCCACTTTGTGAAGCCACCTGTGATGTTTCTGGCTCTAAGTACTTTCCAATGGAGGAATTATTTTGGTCAGCCCCTGTTACATGTTCTACAGTCAGCCTGAAGGCATTCCTGCCATGGCAGACAGTCTGGCAGCAGATCTGTCTTCATTCTTACCACATATCCTAGATATTTCCATCTTCATTTCTGGATAATTTAGAAGATTAAGTCTTGTTCAACTCCCCGGCGAATCTCAGTATTTGTTATAAATTCATTCCATTTAATACCTACTATTTCCCCAAGGCATTTAATTTCAAAAGCTTTCAGACGTCTGTCTGTACCTTTGGTGGATTTCCAGCTTTCACATCCAACTGTTAAGGTGGAAACAGAATTTCAGTGGAAGGCTGCTATATCAGTTTTAAATTGTGGATTATCAACATCTTCTTCATGCTGGCCAAATGCAGCTGCTGTCTCATTGATGTATTGCACCACTTCCTTCTGGACATCCTGTTCAGCCCCAGCTTACTGCCCTGCAAAGCGAAGATGCCTGCTTTGTATCTTGCATGTTTTTGCATCCCAGTATCAGAGCTGAAAATTACAATGGTTCTCATTAAGTCCATTTGATTTTTAACTCACCTTCTCTTTTTTCTTTTCTTCCTCCCCCCTTTCTTTTGTCCATGAGCATCTGCTGGAAAACAACCCAGCTGGGGCTTTTGTAAAGTAACATAATGTATGTTCTGAGTTGTCTTTTTTATCTCCCACTTTTTCCCACTTAAATGAACAGTGGCTCCAAACAGCAGGGGTGAAAGATTGTACCTCTACTTGTCTGCAGGAATGAGCATTCATCCAGTCAAGCTGTACTTCAATCAACAAAGCTGCACCTTGACCTAAAGCCTCAATGAACTTCTCTTAACATACCCTGTCATTTCAAGATGCTACAATACCAGTCCTGATGGACAGGTTCAAATATCTCTAAATCTGTGAGTACAACCTAGATTATAAAACACTGGGGGAGGTGTTTCAAATAAGGGTTTAGTTGACGTATGGTCAGGATTAAATTCGCTCAACATATGACCTTCTCTTCTACTGAACTTCAACTCATTCCTTTATCCTGCCTGAAACACCACAGGAGAAGACTTTTCCAACATCAAAAAAGAGCACAGAATCATATTAATTACTACAGTAGTCCAGGCCATTGTTAATTTCTGCTCTTCTCTTTCCCCCTTTTTTAATTCTCCTTAATTACACTTTTCTAACAACTCCACACTAAAAATTCAGTTACCTTTACCAATTTTTCTTTTTTGTCATTTTCTGGTTCCATATTCATTTACAGCTCTCCCTTTGTGTTGCTTTTCCCTCTCTGCTGTGAGCTTTATGATTACCTACTAACAGATTATTTATCTGCCAAGATTTAGAGATCATTGCTCTACTAAGCTGTTTAATATTATCATTGCTTATTTCCTTCTCTTCTTGTTAAAAATATTTAGTTCATTTCCTTAAGAAGCCTCCTGAGGCGCAAGCTATGCTGGTAAAGCGTTTTCCTATCACCTTTTTAACACTTGTTTATGCTCCTTTGATACAGTCAGCAACTTATCTCCTTTCAGACTGCATTTACTTGTAGTGTAATTCAGAGAAATTGGGTTTTTCCCCCGAAAGGGTCTGTTTGAACAGTTAATTTCCATAATTTCAACAATTTTTACGTATATGAACCGACCATGATTCATTGATATTTGGCTGTCTGGAAAGCTGAATTCATGTGCCAGCTATGAAGCTGTTGGGCAAAAAGGCCCTGAAGAAGCCACGTTGAGACTGTGAGGTGAACTTTTTCTTTCAGCTAAGCCTTCTTGTGAAGTGTTGAGGGAGGTTTACTCCCCTTCAGTTTACAGGTGCCCAGATAGCTGTGAGCTTCCTAAATGAACAAGCCTCTTCTCCTTATGGCATGCAGAGTTTGGAAATTTCAAAGCAAAAAGAAGTTCTTGCCATAACTTGAGCAGTACATTTTGTCAGCTAACGGAGCTTGTTACATTCCCATCCTTTTGCCAATGTCACAGAACCTCCCTCTTCAGCGCCTGGGAACTGCAATGTATTAGAGAAAATACTTGATTGCCCCATTATTTAAAAGAAACGTTGTGCTTTTCCTACCAAACTCCAGTGGTGAGGTATTGCTCACTTGCAACGTGGAAACGGGAAATACCTTCAGTGCTCATGCTAAGGTCTTCCCGGCATTTAGCACCGTTTGATCCTGAAAGCTTAAGTGACTTGCTAGGGAGTCACTTTGAACCACCAGCTTTATCTTGGGCTCCAATCACTGTTGAGAGGGAGATTCAAACCGTAGTCAATTTAACATAACTATCTGATTACTCCTCCTGACATACCAATTAAGACAGACAATAGCCCAGTTCGGGATGCAGCTCAGGAATGGTGTGCCCCGAGCCTGATGTTGCCCAAGGGCGATGTGGCTTGTAAGGAGACACCCACCTCGATTTTCTATTGATCTGGAACCTCCCGAAGCATTTGCAAATTGCAGGAAGAACCGCACTGAGACATTTAAAATTTAAATTACTCTAACTTACTTCACAGGGCCATCAGTACTCAAAGCTGCCCTCTAACCAAGAGGAAATAGGAGCTGCCCTTTGAATAGAGACAACTCTTGGGCTCTAGGGTTAGGATGTATCGAAGAAATGTAAGAAAAAAAAAATCCCACCTCACGTAGCTACATTTCTAACACAAGAGCTTCACAACTACCGACATTTCCTCCCACATATTATTTACCTTTCAAAATCATATTAATTCTTCAAGTTTCTGAATTCATAACGCCATAGTTTGGCTGAAGGCCAGAATTTGCAGGAGGAAACAAAGAATCTCATTTTACTCAAGATGCTCTGATGGCAAAATCAGAGTTTTAGATTCTTTCTGGGGATGCAAAGATATAATCCTTTTGTACCAATAGCACATGCATGCAGAAATTATTCCATGGGAAATCTGTGCCAGGAAATTCAGCTCCTCTCATGATGAGCACCATCAAAATGCTCACAAACGGTGCTGATGATGAATTAAACCCCATTTTAAACACAAAACTGAAGACAATTAAAATGTAAGTGGAAATAACTTGCTCCCTGGACAGAGTTGGGGATTACGACTGTCAGATTTTGATGAAACTACAATTTTTCATCTGCTTAAGGCAAGTTAAAATTCAGTTAATGCACAATTGAAATCTCCCCTTTGCAAGCACACTTAACATCTCTTCTTCACAGGCTGATATTTCAAAACTAACACTTGTGTAACAGAGAACACAGTTTAGAAGCTCAGAAACCTTCCATTCTTAAACTGTAATTTAATTTCAGAACTGCCAGGACTCAAAGGTAAGTGAATTAAGAGGAAAAAAAAAAAAGCAAAAAAAAGCAAGCCAGACCACAATAATCTACACAGATGGGTGATGGGGGTCTGTGCTGGAGACCCCCACAGCAGCACAGGCTCTGAGAGCAGCACTCAGAATCTCTGCAGGTTTTACACTCACTTTTGGCACACCTGCACACAGCCCAACATGAGTGTTCCATAACTCACCAGGGTTTCCAAATTCCTGGAAGATTTATTAGCCAAGGTGACAGCTTTCAGCCCCTCGGAGGGCGCAAACATCCACAGACAAAAACCTCAGGGGGGCTGAGAGGGTGGAAATGAATCTCCCAGTTCACATTGCTGTTTCATCCCACTCTGCTCATATGAAAAATCCTCCCAGTCCTTGCACATAATGCAGAGTTGCACAGACCTTGATATTTTATTTCCTTATGTCAACACAGTCCTAGGATGGACAAAAGCCTGTTTGGCCACAGCTGTGCATAACTGCAGGGCTCTGTGGGCGAGCATCCCTGGTCCTCTGCCGACCATTGACAAGGAAACGCTCTATGCAGAAATTCAGGGAGCTCCAGGGGTTCTCTCAAGCACCAGGCAACACCTCTCCATAAATTGCTAGGATTTCCCTCCTATCAGTTCTGTATCCACAAACCAGCTCAGCCAGGCTGACAGAAACAAGCCACATCCCTGCCTTCCCTGTCTGTGCCAACAAGAGAGGAAAGTGACTGGAGAAAAAGGAAAACAAAAATCCTATCACCTTTACAATAATCACTGCAAAACTGTACTGAATTTATCAAAATGAAGGCTGATTTCTCACTCATTTTTAAAATTACAATTTGGCAAGCCTGGAATAAAATAAAAATACCTTCTAAATTTCAATTCATTACTGTATACTAATGCATGCTAAATTATCCTAATGCAGCTGATGTTACTACTTATACTGCAGAAATGAAACTTGACACATCCAAGTTGTATCAGAGACAGTTCCTCCAACTTCCTGTTTGCATTTTCTTTTCAATTAAGTCAGGCTTTTTTCAATTATGTATTTCTTGCTGGGTTTTTTTCTCCAGGTTTTCTTTCTTATTAATTTCAGTGAAGCCGCTGTTAAGAGGGTAACAATTACAGCCAAAATGTTTAATTACCCAACTAGCTTTTAAACAGTACCTGTGGGCATATTCACTCCTCACGAGAAGTTACTTAAAAGTAAACCCACAGGAATTATTGTTAAATAATGGTATGATTATCAAAGAAAATTATCCTCTGTGAGTCATTTTACATTAATTACAATGTATTATTTGCAGGGCAATGTACATGCAGTTCATTCTGCAGTGTTCCTAAGAGAGTTTAATGAGGAGCTGTTCCCATCAGGAACCAGAGGCAGGAACTGGACTGACAAGGCCCTTGCACAGAATCTCTGCCTGCAAATCACCCCACCAACACCAGTCTGCAGCAAACTTGGCAGGAATAGACTGGTGCAATAAAACTAATGAAAATCAGTTAGAAGAGGCTACAAACAGCTGTAAAATGTTTAGAGAGAACTATGGATTTGACAACCTGATCAAATTTCTGAACCCTGCTTTCTAACACTCTTAAAATACCCTCTGCTTTTGAAAAAATCTCTCCAAACGAGTCTGAATTAACAGTGTGTTCTAAAAATCTGACAATTAATTCAGAAGTAGGGTATTCAAATACCATTTATAACTGATGAGAGAATATAATTCAGGTGGCATTTACAAATGCATAAAGTAGAAAAGTAGCTGTTAATCTCTACAATTTTTATTCTTCGAATAGGAAACCGGATCATGCACAGGGTTTTTCTTTTGGAAAACAAAATCTCTTCTACAGCAGCAACCATTTTAATGAGATTTACTAATGCACATAGTTTACATATCACAGGTACTGTGCTTTTATGCATCAAGTTCAGCTGGACTGCTTCCAGTCAGTTCTATGAAAAAGACTAGAAAGATCTTTTTTGAGAGCTGGGATTACTATTCACAGTACCCTTCCATTACCTTTCCAAATTCTTCACTGCTGAGTCCAGCAAAGGGAGAATCACTGTAACAATGCACACTTCTTCATTTATGAAGACATTAGAGCCCCAGCCTGCTGCTGTAAGCCACTGCAGCTCGTCTCTCCTGGTACTCTGTTAATATTTACAGCAGCAGAAGCTGATCCCAGAAATTAAACAGTGGCCAGTGGCTTTCTCATCCTATGAATCTGCCAGTTTATATCACCTCAAAATCCTAAAACTTGGGTGATTGAATCTTACTCATTATGCCATCACTGAGTCCTCCTGGCCAACAGGAATTCTAGACTTTGGAAATTGTCTCTAACTCACTATGATCAACACCCAAGGATTACAGATGGCTCCACCCTGCCTTCAAAGTGGGAGTTAAAGCCCACGTTAAAGAGCTTCCTACGGAGGAACTGCAGCTAAAAACTAAATCAGCACAAATTGTTTCTAGCACAGGGGAAAAGCACCTGGAGCTGGAGCCAGACCACAGAGGAAGGAATGAGAGGAAAGTGGGAGAAACAGAGGAGGAAGAAGATAATTGAAAAAGTCAGAAAAAAGAAAGAGAGAGCATTTTCCATTAAAATAAGTCAAGAGTCACACACAAAAGAGGTTCTAGGAAAGATCTGCCCCAATTAGCACTGCAGCTTGACAGTGAATTGGAACCTAGAGCTGCACAGGTTTTGCAACCCTTCATTTTCTGGGAAAAACTTTAGGCTGAAAGCGTTTGGGTCAGCAAAGCAAGTTAAAGATTCAGAAATGGCCATATGGTGTCTCCCACGGCCTCTGCCTAGATGCCATAAACTTTGGTGGAAACATGTTCTGCAAGCACAACAAGAACATTTCCAAACCAAAGTACATCCTCTCATGACCAGGTGTCTCTTGTAAAAACCCCAGCTGGTTACCAAAAAAACCAATAATTTGTTTTAAATAAAAACAATCAGAAACACTGATTATTCACAGAAAATGCTGATTTTTTTTTTTTTTTTTTTTTTTTTTAAAGTACAACAGCATCTTCAAAAACCTATCTTTTTCTATCCAGGCTAGCCAAGGTCAAACAATTTTAGAAATGATTCTTGATTAATTTTTCAAGCATGAAAACTATTTGCTAATATTTTACCGAAAATTAATCTGAAAGATTGAAGACAGTAACGGTGCCTATTCTTTAAATTCCACAGATAAGCACATCCTAGAGCTCCTCCAGGGAACATGCCCAGCCTTCCCTACTGTCTGAACATGTCACCCTGCAGTCTCTGCTATCATACACACACAGCATACAGGCACGGGTTATCCTTGTACGGTTTGACAGAGCAGTAGAAGCAGGATGTGGGAGGGCAGCCAAATACCTGAGGCTAAATTCCTGGCATATTAAAGGCCTATTTACTATTGCCCATAATGCTATTTCATATATAAAAATACAAAAGGAGATCCATGTGGAATTAACTGTATTGTTCATTTCTGTGGTTTTCCCTTTGCCTTTTTTTTACATAAAAGAACTAGGTCAGTATTTTCCAGAACTACCCAACTTGTTTTACACGATGAGAAAGGAAAACCATTCCTACTATGAACATTGTTTGGGTGAAAACAACATTATTTATGGGAATTTTTCACATGTGACCTTTTAGAAAAGGAAGCATAGTAGAAAACCCCTTTCACCATATGGAATAATACATTTCTCTATGTGAAATATCAATGCAGATGTCTACCACTGGAACCAATAAAGCAGTAGCAGTCTGTTAGGTGGGCCACTCAGCAGAGGAAAATGAAGATTATACCGTGCCTTTGGGTTTCACAGCTCTGTTTTGATTTCATAAGTGTGCAGAGTAATTTAGATTCCCTGTGACATTTAAAGTGCCCCTTACAAGATCCATCTGCTTGATTTTCCCAGTTTTGACTTCTACATCAGTGTCTCCAATTTGTTCAGCCACCAGATACCTAGCTACAGGGATGCTGTCACTCTCCAAGCCTCCCCTACTCCTCTAGGTGCCCCACTCTCAGCTTTCAGCCCTCTGAGTGATAGGGGTGAGAAAACCAAAGTGTCAGCCATGCCAAAATGGATCACACCTAATGACAACTTGTTTCATTTAGCTGCCAGACTCCATCAAGTATAGAGAAGAAAGTTTACCACAAGTAAAATCCACCCAAATCTGGACAGAACTTTCAAAAAGGTAAGAAAAGAGAGGTACACACGTAACAAAAGTTAGAAGTCTCTCCTCTACTGTGCAAGGGGCAAGAGAGTTTCTAAACCCAACCACAGTAAAGAAACGGGACAATATCAGTATGGGTAAAACCAACAACTGTGGCAAGAGATAATCTCCTGTTAGTTTTCCTTATGAAAAACAAGTGGTTTTTGTTGACATGAAGAAAGGTTGAAGCAGACAATGGTCCCAATGGTGAAAGAATCATCCTTATACAAGATTCCTATAACCAATCCATTTGACAAGGAGTTGGACAACTTTAAGTACAGGCAGCATTATCTAGATCACCTATAACAATTCTAAAAAGCGTGTAGGACTTCACCTTCACTAAGGCAGGCTGCATGTGTGTGCCACTCTATCTTGTCAGCAGACAGTAATTTCAGTATCAGCTGTGGCTTATTTTAAGGTATATTTTATTTCTTTTCCCAGCAAATTGACATTTCAGCTGACAGCTCTGGAAGTGTGTTCACATTCCACTATCTCTACTTAAAATATTTAAGAGGGGAAAGGTAGCAGATACAGGTAAGTGTGGTGAGTCACATTCTCACCCCAAGGAGAAGTATTGCTTACCTTCGATGAGGGAAGCAAACAAATAGTTATACTTAGGGCACTTCTCTTCCAGTCTCAGAACAACATTACACAGGCAAAAGCTTCTGAAGGCTTTAAAAGGGGCAACACTAAAAATCCATAATCTCCCAGCAAAGGCAAAATGTTGTCCCTGCCAAATGGAGCATTTAGACACTTGATTTTGAAATATTAAACTGATTAATGATGGTAATGATTTACTTTGACAGACTGACTCCGAAATAAAATCGATAATTTTGCTACACCCAGAAAATACTCCTCAGGAATGTACTCACTTTGATGGAAGACTTCGACAAAATGTTTAGGGTCTTTGCCTCTCTGTTGGTGAGAAGCAGTGGCATAATCCTGTGAGACCAGGGCCTAAAGAAACTTCTCTTTAGAATATTCCAGTGTTCTCCTTTCTTCTTTCTTGTTTAAGAGCAGGGGAAATCAGACTTGTGTCGTGACAATGAATATTTTAAGTGTCTGATTATGAACGTCAGTGAATTGGGGCTCCACATGAATACTTGTCTTGAAGTTAATCACTGCATACACCACTGACAGTCAGGGGAGTTAAGCTCCAATTCTTTTTTCATTAAAAGAAATACCTAAATAAAATTATTTTTGCCTTTTATCTTCCAATGACTATAAAAGTGCAAAAGACAATAAAGGAAATCATAGAATTACCATTTGAATTGGAAGGGACCTAAAAGACCTTTTAGTTCCAACCCCCCTCCCATGGGCAGGGACACCTTCCTCAGAGCAGGTTGCTCCAAGGCCCATGCAAGCTGGCCTTGAGCACTTCCAGGGATGGAGCATCCAGCAGTTCCCTGGCCAACTGTTCCAACCTCCCAGTAAATAAAAAACCAGTTTGGTTAGCTTAGATGAATCCCTTATTGCTCTTCACTGTTGGAACATTAATTTCATCAACACCATTACAAACCCAAAGTAAATATGTAAGAAAACCCAGAACCATTTGGCATGCTGTGCTTTTACACCAATAAAATTATCATCTTATTTGTGTATCCCCTAACAGTTACCCTTCAAAATTATTGTGGCCTCTGGATATTGAATTATAAGATATAATCAACAGCATAACTAAGAATAAACACTATTTAAAAGATCTGACTAGGTGCAAAATGCTAGTATAACAACAGATATTAAATAGGTGCAGCACTTTAAATTATTTGGTATTTTTTATATGAAAATACTATCTGGTGATAGTCCGGAAGTACAATGAATAGAGTTTTATTTTGTGTAGTCATAAAATAAATGTATATAATTAGGCTGTCATAAGGGTTTTTTTCCTCATTTTATTCAAGTTATTACTGTCCAATCATCTGGAATGACCATTCTTCTTTGCTTAAAGGTCATTCTCTATAGTGGCTTATTTAGAGAAATTCTACTGAACACAAATACTCCTTATAAGGCTACAGAAAGTCTAAAACCCTGTGAAAACAAGGAGTGCTCTGAGGATGGGGAAAAATCTGCCTCAAGGAAGAAATACTGAAAGATTCAGAAAAAGCCCAAGTTATTAAACAAAGTCATTTGCTGGTAGGGCTTTACAAACCCTGTGCCTCCTCTTAACCTTTTGCCCTGGGTGGCTCCTGGCTCTCTAGAAGCTACTGAAAGACCTTTACAGCTCCTATCAACATTTGGTTGCAACTGCAGACCCTAAAGGTTCTAAAAAATTTGTACTGATACTTGTGCTGCCTGTTACTGACTGAGTTTCTGTGTAAAACCCTGGCTTTCACACAGCCTCTCGAAACCTCAAGTAGCATCTCACCAGTCTGCAGTATTTTGGTGTAGGCAAAGAAAATTATTTTATATATACCGAACCATTAAATGATTAAAAACCCCAAACCCACCCCACCAAACTAATTAATATCAGAGCCTGATTTAAGACCAAGGGAGAAACATCAAAAGACAGCATTGTTTGATGCTCTCTTGGCAATAATTTCACAAACAGCAGGAAAACAAATGTTTCCAGTTACACAGAGGCTCTCACACTCGTGCCTAGGCGAGGCCACAGCTCTCTCTGCTCACTCTGTTGGGGTGCCTTAGTTGCCAAGTGGCTCCAAATATTTCTCAGAAATACACGGTTCCTCCTGCAGCACGGTCTGGATAATGAGGGACAGCTATGAGATAAAAACACATCGACTCCCAAAGGAGAATAAATGGATAAGAATACAGTGCAAGAGAGCATGAAACCATTTTATTGCCACGGAGGCAGTCATATAGCATAAAATTAAGGTATTACATAAAATTAAGGGATAGTTGAAAATCTGAGCTTCATTCAGAAGAAGGAAAATTAAGGATTGCCTCCTCCCATCATTCATAAAAGAGAAAACTACCAATGAAATGAGAGCCAGCTCTGTAGAGCATCCCATCCCTCTTACCACCCACTCCCAGCACAGCCAGCTCCAGAAGGAAGGCAGGGAGCTGTCAGAATGCAGGAGCAGGACCCTTTTTGTGCTGTTGCCTCTGAGATAATAAGGAGGAGTTGATGTCATGGGAAGGAGAAGCAGCAAGACTGTGCTGACAAAACAGTTCCAACAAACAGGTAGAGATCTCAACATTTTATGCTCCACTGCATCAAGTCAAAGTCTCACACCCATCAAATGCTTTGAAACTGCTTCTGAAAGAACCATCTTTTAAAATTATTTCTGGCTATAGAAGTGTGCATAAATGAAGTGAAAAAAACAAATAAGGCAATATAGATATTTGAAAAGAAACCAGATGTAAATACATGTCTGTGGCAAAAGAAACGCATGCAAAAAAATATCCTGCAACCTTTTCTTCTCTGAATCAGAAAAAAATGCCCCAAAAAAACGGAGAGAAATAAAGTACTTTTGGCTAATTGCCAATGATGTCCCCTCACATCACCTGACACAGCACAGCAGTTCCTTCTCCTGGTTTTGTACCTACGATGAACTTCAGTAATCACCTGTCTCTGTGTACATCTGAAGGGAACATCTTAAGGTGCCTGGAAGCCACAAAAGTTTGGCAAAAAAGAGTTGGCTCTGTTTTAAATACTATGTAGATTATAGAGGACAGAACAAGTTCTACTTTGTAAATACAATTAACAACTGTTACATCTTTACCTTTGCACTCAGGTTTTTCATTTTAACAGTTTCATCTCTTAGCCATAAATGTGTGCCCTCATTTTATTCGTCAGACACAAAAACGTGCACTCTGTTCCCCAAAATGTTTGTATTCCCAGCAGTGAGCAAGACACTCACTTGCTATCCTGGTTTCCAAAATAAATCAGCAGACAGAGCTCAGGGAAGCTACTGCCTGTTAACTAAGGAAACCGAACTGTTACTCTGTTCAGTCCATGTTTAAAAGCCAGAGAATAACCACCTTTGAAATAAAAGACTTAAAACACTTTACTTAAGCACTTTGGATAACCAAGGCCTAAGACTTTAGACTGAAACGTTGAAAACCTTTTGTTGGGGGTTAGTTTTTTTCCTTTTGTTTCTTTCTGTCAGTGAATTTTGTTCCATCGCTTGCTGAGACAGTAACAACCGGTCCTTAAGAAAGAAAAGAAATGGCCAAGATGGGGAAGGGTGCAGACGACTGCTCTCTTACCTGGGGGTGTTTTCCTCTTTGGAAGGGCAAAGATAGCACGAGATTTTGGCCGGGTGGTGAGAGCTCAGCTCCTCTCCCTCTCTCGCTACGGGCACCAGGCAGGAGACAAGGCTGCAATGGCCGTGGAGAGACTCCGCCACCACAGCGGGGTTCTGTCTCCTGCCGTCCTCTCCTACCGTGAGGGCAACTCTGCTCGTTAGAGCAGCTGCTGAACTGGGGCCTTATTGACACCTGACCTGACTAAAGGCCCCATGCCATCTATTGGGGTGCCTCAGCGGAAAAGCCAGGACACCGACCCCTTCCTCTTTGCGGGGGGACACGTCTCCCAGCCGCGCGCGGCAGCTGCCACGGAGGAGCCAGCTGTCACTACCGTGGGCTGTGTGTCCATCCGACCCCTGTGGCTCCCGGTAAGGCTGGGGACTTTTCTTCAGGGAGGTGTCTGCCCGTGCCATCGCAGCCGCCGCGCCGGGGTTCGGGCTGCAGCCCAGCTCGGCACGCAGCCCGCCCGCCATTGCCCCGTGAGGGAGCCGAGGCTGCGCACAGCGCCCCCTGGGGGCGCAGCAGAAGCATTACATGTGCCCTGCCCGGCTGGGAGTCAGCTGCGCCCCTGCTGGCTGTGAGCGGAACTGCACGGGAACTACGCCTCACTGAACTAAACTAAACTAAACTAAACTAAACTAAACTAAACTAAACTAAACTAAACTAAACTAAACTAAACTAAACTAAA
>VZUI01031251.1:0-10290 GCA_013401135.1 Cettia cetti | reverse complement strand
ATAAGCAGGACTTTGCTCTCATGAAGCTGTGCTAGCTGTGACCAATGACTGCGCTGTCTTTCAGGTGTTTTTCAGTACCCCCAGAATAAACTTCTCCATAACTTAATCAGACACTGAATGAGACTGACAGTCCTGTCGTTTCCTGGGTCTTCCTTGACCTTCTTGAAAATCAGGACAATGTTCATCAGCTTTGAGTCGGCTGGGACCTCTCTGGATTCTTGGCTACTCAAAAAATCATTGAGAGAGGTTTTGCAATGACATTAGCCAGCTGTTTGTGAGTCCCATCAGTTCCCATAACCAAATATGGATCTAGCAGGAGCAGCAGATCTCACAAAATTTTAGGGTCAAGTGGGGAATGATCATTCTTGCAGTCATAGTCCTCCAGCTGAGGGCACTGAGACTCACCCTGGTCTGTCATCTGTGTTGAAGACAGAGGCAGAGAATGTGTTAAACACCTCTACCTTGTCCCTGTATGTGAGGCTACCATCCTCATCCTATAATGGCCTGATGTTATTTTTCCAATGCAGAGTAGCTTGGCCCCGCTGCTTCAAGTTTAAGTAAAAAGGTCCTGAGGGGCTGTGAGGGCTATGCCTATTGCACCTGTGGAAGTAGTCTAATATGAGGAACAGAAACCACACACGTTGTGGAAATTACTTCAGACCTTTATGCTGGGGACATACCTGTTTGTCCTCAACCAGCATTGTTAGGTTGTTTTTTTTTTAATGTTTTTCCTCCCTGGGGCAACAGAAGAAGGTGAAGCAAGATGTCAAGAACTAGCTCAGAGATTAATTTAGTGTGTAGAATTCAGCTGGGAAACCACGGGCAGGAGGTAAATCCAAGACCATTTTTTGTATAATCATTCATGATAAAAATGCCACAGAGGCTTTCCCTCATATACGGTGATTTATCACTCAACAATATTTAAAAATTATAATTGATGGATCTGTTAGATATCTGTACAGTAATAAAAGTTATCTTTCTCAATGTCTTGCTATGCCAAAATGTATTTGGCACTTTATACATTTCATAAACTTAATTTCCATTTTACTCATATTAGTGATCATGTCTATTACAAGCATTATTAAAACTCAGCTTGTAATGCTCTGTTCTGCTATGCAAACCATCTGACATTTAAAGAGAGGGCTTTGGCAGTGCACAGAGAGCACAATACATCCATAATCTTTCCCAGGTGTGGGTGGAACATAAGGAAAATATGCCAGCTTTTAGATAACTAAAGGTAATAGAGAGAAAGGAAAATCTCTATTATTCCCCATTTTATGACCCACACAAAGTCTTTGTGCACCCAAAGGCACTGAAGTTATGAGCAACTGATATCACGTTTTCTGTAGAGCAATGAAACTATGGAGACCTTTAGATTCCTGCATCAATTTGTCCATCAATAGCTGCAGTAGATTGAAATATTTGAGAATCAATGAAGTCTGGGCATATCCCTGGAGCAGAGGAGGGATTTTGTGGGTATCTCAGGCACAGTGTGCCCATGGCAACCTAACAGGTATGTCCTTTTCATTTTCCTTCATAGGAATATTTACTCTTTGTTGAAATCTTGCAGATGAGGAGTCTCCTGCAACATGTTTGCTACAGAGTTCTGTGGTCTGAAGCAACACAGTTTCTGATTTTTATGACAGAAGTATATGTAAAAAATTCGCTTCTCTGGTAGCGCTGATAATTCTAGGACAGTGTAGCCTGCTGGGGAATACTTTTGTGGCATGGTAGGTACTGCTTGAATTAATCCCCTAAAGATTTTATGAAGATGGAAGACAGGCTGTGTTAGAGAAAGAATAGGTGCTGAATCTGTGTATAAAAAGGCTTCTCTGTTCCCTATTCCCTAACTTGTTTTTGTCCTTTATCTATTTTACTCTTGTGGTTTTTTTAGGTTATGTATGGGCTGCAAGAGTTAGGAATGTAGGGACACTTTTTTTTTAATGAAGACAGAATAATTCTGTTTATTGCACCAATGTAAGAGCATGCCAATTTTTCAACAAATTATTTCAAATTATTTTCTTGACCTGAAATTGATTTTGTAACTCACTGCTCTTACCCCAATTATTTTAGTTATTCTAAAGCCTCTCTCTTTGAGAGGTTTCACTTTGGTCTTGCTTTATTGCAGTTTTTTTAAGTTTTAAAAAGGAATAATGAGATGTTTCAATGAAAATTCTTTTAGTGTGGAGTTTTTTGGTGAATTTTATTTTCTTTTGTTTTATTTTATTTTCATTTCATTTCATTTCATTTTTTAAAAATAAGGTGGTTCATGGTACTGGAATTGGTGAAAAGGTTTCAAAGTTTGAAAAGCAAGAATATAACAAATATGTTCACACCTCACCTTTGTTATTGCTGGAAGTTCTCTGGCTTGAATTTTTTTTATTCTGAAAACTTATTATTGACAGTCTGGTTGGAAAACAATGAAGAAAACAACTTGTGTTTCAAAACCTTTTCATATTAAATTATTTTAAAAAACACAAATGCGGTAGGATTTCATTCAGAAAGGAGCTAATCTTGATAGGGAAACGCTTGGGTAAGAAACTCCACAGAGGCCTTTCAGAAATGAGAGAGAGTTAGCACAGTTTACATTTGTGGCTATGGCTTTTCCTTCCAATGGCCTTTCTTTCTTTGAAACAGCTCTGCTTGAAATGGTTTTGGATTGAGTTTCTCTGGCTCCACTGCTGTGCACATTCAGGAAAAGAAAAAATGAGAGACTGTGCTGTTGTTTTTAGTCTTTATTTGTGCTTGCATCTATTTTTTGGTTCTCATCCTGGACTGTTCCAGCAACTTCAATTACATTTGCCTCTAGAGGTATTGCTACTCCTTTACTGGACAGGAATACAAACGAGTAGCTGCTCCAGGCAGAGATCATTGCACACATTTGAACTTCCATTAAAAACAAACAAGCAGAAAGCCAAACAAAAACAATGCCCCATGTTTGTTCAACATGATTCTCAGTTGTGTGCAATAGGCAGGAATCAAAGGAGTGCCTTGATTTCTCTGTTTTCCCCATCTATGCTTTTTTTCCTCAGGGAAATCTATAAGCATGTTTTCTGGGATTGTTTTTCCAATTTGGGAGAGATGAGCAATGCTACAGTTAGAAAGCTATTTGGAGTTGCCAGTTAAATCCTTTAACGTGTTAGTATGAGTGCAAGCAGAGAGAGGTGAGAGGCTAGTGGCTGCATAAATCCAAGTCTTTGACACTCACTCTGCTTTTGGAAATGTGTGGAACCTCAAAGAAAGGAATTTTTTTCCTTTCTACAGGCTAGAAAAACACATTTTTTCTCCCTATTACTCTGCTAGACTTGGGTTTAGTAAAGGTTGTGCTCCAATTATTTAAAGTCTGTTAAAGATAATCAGTATTCTATCATTAGTACTGTATTGGTCAAGACGTGAACTTAATGGTTAACTTAAGTACATTATTCTGGGTAAAATACTTTACTTACTGGCTGTTTTCCTTTAGGCAGTGTTTTAAAATTGAAATGTGTATGTTCAGCACTATTTGCACATAGAAATATCATTTTTCCTGATTTAAAATTAATATTGATTTTTCAATATAAAAGGAAAGAGTTAAAAGTGCAAGAACCAAATTTGACCTACTTTGAGTAATAGAACTTGTGCAGGAAAACCCTGATGATTCCAAATAATATATACACTTCATATATTGTAATTCTAAATAGACAGCAGTGATAGATATAAAGCAATAGGAAGCTGCCTTTTATAAATTTAAGGAAAGTTTTACATTCCCTTCTCACCTATCCTGGAATGCTTGATAAAAGTAAAAGAGTTACCAAGCTCCATTTTTACATAGTCATAATGCTGATTCATATGGTAAAAACTGCTTGATGACTCTAAGTGGAAGCTTTACAAGACAAGCTAGCAGGGTTGTTTTTAATATGTGTTTTGTGAGTGAACTAGCTCATTTTTGTCCCCCTGATAAAGGTCATCACATTCACTGTTTTCAGGTTGGATTGATCCAGTAACATCTATTTTTTAAGGCCTCTTAAACAACAAGTAAAAAAAATTGAAAGAATCTGAAAGATTTTTAAAAAGACTTGTTGACCCCATAATAAATCTATTGTCTGTTTGTCTGGGGTTTTGGTTGTTTTTTGGGTTTTTTTAAGTGACATTAAAGAATATTGCTGCATGTGTACAACCTTTGGTATCTTTGGTGTGTCTTCTTTGATTGCTGAGGCAATCATTATTGTTATTGTTGCAAAGACATGGTGTTGACATAATGTGATAACTGAATTTAAAACTCCTTTTGGGAAATATTTTGTTAGTCTCAGATTAATTTCATCCATAAAGATGAAAAAAAAATAATTTGGCGGGATAAGATAAGATTTAGAAATAATTGCTATACCTACAAACTTGTGAGATAGCCAGAATTACAAAAACAAATGATAAACAAAACTAGAAAGTAGCCTCTGATGGTATGCTTGAGTAGAAGCCAAGCGTTTTAAAAATTGCTTGGCATATTCATGGTTACTTTTTGGCAATTAGTTTTATATCTTAATTTTTTCGTACCTTAAGGCATTCTGTGTGTTTATATACATTTGAGAGCATAAATACATATATATATATATATTTATATACACACACGCACACACATCCAGAGAAATTGACATACGTGGTATAGAAGCCAGCAAGGAAGGATGTGCTGCTGGACCTTGAAATAACACACAAAAAAGGACTGGTTGGGGATGTGGAGACTAGGATGGCCTTGGCTGCATAATCATGACGTGGTGAGTTCAGGATCCTGCTTAGAGGAAACAGGATAGTAAATAGGATTACAGTCGTGTACTTTGAAAGAGCTAACTTTGGCTTCCTCAAGAACCTATTTGGAAGGTAGTCCTTAGGGATCTAGAGGGCAGGAGGGTGTATGACAGTGATAATACAATATCATTTCCTCCAAGCTCAAGATCAGTGCATCCCTGTAAGCAAGAAATCAAGCAAAGAAGACAGGAGATATGCATGGATGAGCAAGGAGGTTCTGGAAAAACTCAAACAGAAGAAGAAATTTTACAAAATATGGAAAGAGAGACAGGCCACGTGAGAAAAATATAGGAATGTTTTCAGAGTGTGCAGGGATGTGACAAAAGAGGCGAAGGTCCATTTGGAATTAAATCTGGCGAGGGATGTCAGTGACCACAAGTTTTCTTCAAGTAGGCCAGTAATGAATTAATCAGGAAAATGTGGCCCAGTGCTGAATGAGCGACAGAGAGTGGGTTATTAAATGCCTTCTTTGCTTCAACCTTTACTGCTAAGTCTGGCCTTCAGGAACCCCAGCCCCTGGAGGCAAGAGAGAGTCTGGAGAAAGAAAGACTTTCCCTTGATCAAGAAGGATCAGTTGAGAGATCATACAGACAAACCTGACAGCCACAAGTCCATGGACCCTGATGGGATGTACCCACAAGTGCTGAGGGAGTTGGCAGATGCTATTGCCAAGACATTCTCCGTAATTTTTTAAAGGTCGTGGAGAACAGGAGACCTGCCTGCAGACTGGAGGAATGTCATTCCACTATGCAAAAATGGCCAGAAGGAGAACCCAGGAAACTACAGGCCAGTCAGTCTCACCTGTATCCCTGGAAATGTGATGGGACAGCTTATCCTGGATGTCATTTATTTGGGGAGAAAGAAGTTTTATCAGGAGTATCAGGATTCACCAAAGGGAAAACATGCTTGACCAACCAGATAGACTTCCAGGCTAGAATGACTGTGTAGGTGTGGGGAGAGTGTGGGGGTTGGACTGGCAGGGACTGACAGTGAGTTGGCCTTGGCTGGCTACTCAGAAGGCATCCACCTAAGACTGTGGGATGCAAAGTGCTAAAGAGAGAGGATGTCTAGACATGGTATGGAGACCTGGGCAGGCACCATCAAGATAGATTCTGTTGTTGAGCTAAAGAACCTGCCAGTTTAGACATGACATTGTATGTTCAGTAAATATGCAGTTCAGTAAGCTAAGCTAAAGAACATTATTTAAGTAGCTTGTTAAGGGGTTTCACCTGGAGGATTGTGGGATTGTTATATTAATAGAGACTATGTCATAGTTTCATATAATGTAACATTGTTAGTGATTGGTAAAGCTATGTTTTCATATATGGTAGTAAAGTTGTTGCTTGGTTGGCTAGGACATGGAAGCACTATAACCAAGGGTATATACTGGCACGACTTTCGCATTATGTTGTCTTCTGAGGTTGATCTTCCTAAATGCAATTACATCTGATGTTCTTATAAATGAGCTTCTAATCAATCCTCAGTGGTTCCCACCTCTTTCATCGCTGATGATAGTCGGCATCCCCATGGGCAGGTGACGTCAAGGGTCAATTGTTGTCAGGCAGCCAGAATAGTGCAGGCAGTGACAGAAGAGCAGTAAGATGTTGTCTACCTTAACTTCAGCAAGGCTTTGGACAATGTCTTCCATAATATCCCATAGGTGAGTTCAGGAAATGTAGGTTAAAGGAGTGACAGAGAGGTAGTTTATGAACTAGCAGGATAGCAAAGCTCAGGGGATTGTGATAAATTGAAGACCTACAGCTGTATTCCCTGGTGGTCAATGACCTGGATGACAGGGGCAGAGTGTAGCCTCAGCAAACTTGTTGATGATCCAAAACTTGAATCAGTGTCTGCTACAGCAGATGTGTTAGCAGTCAATATGAGCTGGATGGGCTGAAATTCAACAAAAGCAAGTCTGCAAGTTCTGTCCCTGGTGAGGAATAGTGCCAGTGATAATGCACCAGCACAGGCTGGGGGCTGATCTGCTGGAAAGCAGCTCTGCAGAGAAGGACCAGGTGGACCTGATAGACAACAAACTGCCCATGAGCCAGCAGCGTGCCCTGGTGGCCAAGAGGGCCAATGGTGTCCTGGGCTGCATCAGAAAGAATGTTGCCAGTGCAATACCCAGGAAATGATGCTGTCATTCAACTCAGCCCTGGTACAACTGGATCTGGAGTTCTGTGTTCAGTTCTGGACACAGCTCTGAAACCACTGGAACAGAAAAATAATCACATTAGTAAGAACTCACTGGATATCAACACAAAAGAAGAAGATTTGGTTGAGTGTAAGAGAAAATGTGACCTTGATATTTGGTCACAGAGTTGTCATAATTATTGTTGGCAATGGATATTAATAAAAAAAATCTTGGTTTCATAAAATTAAGTGGTGATTAGGACACTATTTATTGAAAGCATCTCTAGACATATTGGTAGATACCAACATGTTGAAATCAGGCATGTGGAAAGAAAAGACTGACTCTCAATGACTCAGGGTTTGTGCTTAGACATAGTTATTTCTAGACTGAAATGCAGCTGCTGCAAAGACCCTTCACATTGCAACATGACTGAACACAATATGCTGGAAGTCAGTGAAGAAGGCAGCTATGATAGAATTTGTTTTTACAAGTGGCACGGTAATGACAATTGTTATCACCATTGTATGGAAACAGTTTTATGGCTGTATAAATTAGCAGCAATATTCTATTAAAAGGTATTTTGTTGCTGCTGTTGGAACTAGCTTGTGTTCTTTCAGAATTATCTTGAGCTACTATATCCAGTTCTAATGCATCAACAAGATTGCTGAAATGTAGATGACTGATATATGATGACATATGATCCAAACCCCATCTATTTTAAGCATGGGACAAGCTATCCCAGGCAAATCATGTAGGGATTCTTTTAGTGATGTGCTACACACTTTAAGCAGTTAGACATATTTCTGAATCATAGTGGTAATTGCCTAAATCAAGTAACCTAAAACTTTTCAACTTTCAGTAACACTTCTTGATGTGTGTGTAATAGAGTTCTGTGGAATACAACAGCAGTTGTATGGAGATGAAGAGATGAAAAAAACAAATCATGCACTGTGACGTCTGCCCAGTGAGCTCTGGGTTTCAAAATCTTTATCTTTGATGTTCTGCCGATAAGAAACTCTGTAAGTCTTCAGTGTCATTCCATTAGAAAAGAGGAATGGAGAGTTACCTGCCAAGAGACAGGGACTACAACCATTTCCGATTATTTTGTCACAGCAGCTGAGCAAAATGTTTATCAGAGGAATTCAATATATGCAGTGCACAGGACAAAAAAAGCAGTTCAGTTCATACTTTGATGAATTATTTATCCTGTTTCTTCCTCCAGTGAATACTGCATTTTCTTTGGAAGATCTCTTATGTGATGGTTTAAAAGTGCATTTACTGTAACAAAGTGCTCTGAATAATTGTATTTCATATAGTTTCCATGCTATTTTGTGTTCCTATCTAGGATATTGAAAACATGTTTGACTGCAATTCTTCATTAGGATTTGCTGGCATCACTTCTCTTCCTTGACATTTATTATTATCTTGCCATCATCTGATTTGGCACAATAAAGTAACTTTAATCTGATATCAATAAATGAAATTCAAAATAGCTGCATGCTGTGCATGCTGTGCCCAGATGAGGAAATTTCCCTTGTGACCCTTCTCACTAGGCAGGACATTATTATCAGCATAAAATTGACTATATTTATTCGTGTGATTGTTAGCAATGAATTTGATTACTTATTTTATAATAGTTCCACACTTGTTGAGTGCCTAAGTGAAGGGATAGCATTGCCAGTTGTTATGATGTTATTATAAACTAGAAATAGTGATGCTAGGATCTTAAAGCACACTTTTTCCTTAGGGGAAACAAGTGGAAAAATACTTTATATTGAGTAGTTCATGTAGTTATACATAAAACCATTTTGATAAAGGATGATTCATTCATTTTTGTCTGTGTTACTTCACACCTAACCTAGCTATTACGGAACAAACCCCATAATTTTTGCAAATTTTAAACTGTTCATCAAGCCTTCTTGCTAATACAAATAAGGAAAAATATTAATATTATAAACTGTTGAATTTAATTGTCTTTTGATTTGTTTCAAAATATTTTCCCATGGTGAGCCTATAGTAATTTTTTTCCCAATCCACCTGAATAATGAAAGAAGTACAGAAATGAGAATGGCCTCCCTTTTGTATACAGTCCTTGTGTATTTGAAACTAATGAAACAGCTGACTTTCTTAGTCAGTTGTAAGCCAGGGTGGTGGTTAATTAATGATATTCATGTTCAATATGTAGCACGTTGGGATTCTTCCCCGGGTCAGCAGCCAACATGCATGATTATCCTACAAATAATGAATACATAATTCTTTACAAATTCTAATGGAAGAAAACAGAAGCCCCTTAGAAACCCAGTTTTAGGAACCCTTAAAAAGGATATAAGCACTACTAGAATATTTACTTCTTGAAAATGGACATAAGTAATTTTAATTGAAAATCCTATCTTAAAGGTGGGGGTTGTCAAAAATAAGCAAGGCAGCTAAAAAGATAAGCATTTCACTATCAGTGTTGTAAATATATATTAGATGTCATTTTCCCATGACCATTAGGTAAATTATTATTGGACAGTGTCACACTGCACTGGAATCAATGTCTGCTTTTCTCTCTATTGTACTTTTCACTTTATGGAATATACTACTTTGAGATTTCAGGAAGTCCAAGAACAAAACTGAACATCTGTACATAAATACAAAGTAAATCAAAAGTTTTAGGAAACCAGGTTACCATATATGTATGTGTATTTACTTAGTATAGAGTTTCACTTCCTGTTAGTTTAATTTTATACCTGATAGAATTTTGCAGATAAGTACCTTTTGCCACTGACTGTACCTGCATGTGTTTTAATTTACATAGATTCTGTTCTTCAACATATTTAGAATTACTAAACAAAATTATATTTTAAAATACCAGAAATATAAACAACAAAAAAAAAAAAAGATGGCTATTTATGTAATTTTATAAAGACTAACAAAGCATATTAACATCAACAGTCAGTTACATGATTCATGATTGACACGAATCGGAGAATCAGGGAATTACAGAATCACTAGATTGGAAGAGACCTTCAGGATCATCAAGTCCAACCCAGCTCTAACACCTCAACTAGTCCATGGCACCAAGTGCCACACACTCTTTTTTTACACACATCAGGGATGGTGACCCCACCACCTCCTTGGGCAGACAATTCCAGTACGTTATCATCCTTTCTGCAAGACCTTTTTCCTAATATCCAACCAATATTTCCCCTGGCTCAGTTTAAGATGAGACCAACCCCCACCTGGCTACAAACACCTTTCAGGAAGTTATAAAGAGTGATAAGGTCCCCCCTGAGCCTCCTTTTCTCCAGGCTAAACAACCCCAGCTCCCTCAGTCCTTCCTCACAGGGTTTGTGCTCCAAGCCCCTCTCCAGCCCCGTTGCCTCCTCTGGACGGGC
>VZUI01031249.1:0-10290 GCA_013401135.1 Cettia cetti | reverse complement strand
AATAGAATAGAATAGAATAGAATAGAATAGAATAGAATAGAATAGAATAGAATAGAATAGAATAGAATAGAATAGAACCCAATGCTGTGAAAAATGTAAAGGGCCAAAGCCCACAGAAATTCTGAGACTGTAAGGATTGGCCCCCTGCAGGCAGATTTACCCCCATCTGCAGAGAAGCCACAATCTGGTTCTTCCCTTGCTCATCGAGGGCCCTGAGTCTCCTTCCCCTGATGCCCATCTCAGAGGGTGTCTCCTGCCCAGGCAGTGCCTGTCTCATGCCCTGTGACCTTCCCCTGATGTCCAGCTTTCCCTTTTCTCCCCCTCCCCACTCCTCCTGCCCTGTTCCCCCCGTGCCCAGCCGAGAGGGACGGGCCTGGCGCTGTGCCCCACCGTGCTGGCCCTGCACAGGTGCTGCTGTCCCCTGGGCTGAGCCTGCTGGGCTGCCAAGGGACAGCCCGAGGGCAGGCTCTGTGGCAGCTCCGTGGCAGCACGCAGGGCTTCTTCTGCTCCACACTACTCCTCATAAGTGTGATTTATGAGGGCTTCTTTTCCCGAGATGGTTTTGAAGAAATGACGTTGGGATCTATATCTATCACATATAAAAAGCAGAGTAGGGGTGGTTTTTGTTTAGTTTTTGTTTGATTTTTTTTTTCCTTAATATCAGATATCTCTGTGGAACAAGTACAGATTTCTCTTTTTTTTTTTTTTTTTTTTTTTTTTTTTTTTTTTTTTTTTTTTTTTTTTTTTTTTGTTTTTTTTTTGTTTTGTTTTTCTGTTTTTAAAGTGTGGTCTTATTCCCTGGATTAAATTTCAACATTACCATACAACATTTCACTTATCCTGTGTAGTGTTGCAGTGGTGAACACTGAGATAAAGCTACAGAAATCTGAAATCAAGAAGTTTCTTATCTATTTTAAAACTGCTCAAAGTCATTCTAAAGTTAGGAATAAAGAAGGTATATTCTCTAGAAAAAGTGCAGACATTCACCACAGTTTGTTTATTCTTCTTTGTTTGTAAAATAGTCCTCCTTTCACCTTAATAAATAGAAGAATTAATGAAAGCTTTTTTTGGCACCCTGGCTATTACTTTTATATGGCCATCAAAAGGAAATGTGAACAGGATTGACAATTTCATTTATCTTTGTGATAGAAATGCAAAGTAAAGAATTTGTAGCAAGTTCTGTTCACATCATAATAAAAGGGCAGCAAGAAACCTTTTTCCAGCCAGTGCAATTTATTTACCTCTTTTCAAAATCAGCTTCTTATTGTGTGCCTACAAATCTGCCTGCTCTGAATATGCATTCAAAGAGAGAGAAAACAGGGCAACTTTCAAAAGGATATTACATAGGAAATTGCAAAAAGTACTTTGTAATTAGTTGGAAGTTTTGGCAAATTGGACAGTGCGTTTTTGTGCATTTCAGTAAGGTATAAAAACGCACTCAGCTGATGACCATGGGAAAGGGGAGCCAGCATGATAAGAGCAAGGTCCATCCCTGCCTTCAGCAGCACCAGCGAGCAGTGCCCATCCCAGGGAAGGTGCAAAGGCTCTCATCTGCAGAGGGTCAAAGAACAGAGGAAATGATGACCCTGAGGCAGAACTGATTCATATATGCTGTGATTAGATACTGTTATGTGAAAAGGAGCATAAGATGAAGGAGCTGAAATGAAGACTTTGAAGTTCTCCTTCTCCATCACAGGAGCTGTTCCTTCTCCATTCCCTGAGGATGGTGGCTGTTAGCTGTGATTCCAAAGAATCAAAAACACTGTTTAAAAATACACAATTTGAGTATAACAATTAGGAAGGAATGACCTAAATCTATCTGCCCCCACCTGCTGTGTCCCACCTGCTCAGGTACACTGGGTGTGTTGGCCCTCACTGCTGCAGGCAGGGGCTACAGCTCCACACATGCATCTGATCTGTCAAATTCCTGGCTCATCCCAAGCTGGAAGAAGGCCCTAGTGGGAGTTAGCCAATATCTGGAGCCCTGAAAGCCATTTCCTGCTAAGATGGTTGGAGAAAGGAGCCATTCAAATCCATGAGCAATTCTAGCACTTCCCAATCAGAACAAATGTCAGTAAAAACATTTAAATAAAATGTAATAAAATGTAATCAGGGTTTGTTGTGGGAATGGAAGAAAAATTTACTTACTGGGTTGAGGAGAAAAGTACCAACCAAAGTTCTAGAAATATTTCATTATGGGCACAGGTGAGACAAGTTTTTCAAACACAAATGCTACAGTGCCCATCAAGCACCTGCCAGAGAATTCCAGATAATCAGCCATGAGAGGTGACTAATGACAATGAGCAGCTGGGGGAAATAACAGACTAACATAACATGCCACTCCAAGCTGGTACTTCCACAAGGTCCTAATCAAAGGATGGATCCCCACCATTACTGTTTAACTAAACTAAAGGTTTATGTGGCTCTTTGTCCTGGAGATAACATACAGTCTCTTCACAGAGATTGTTAAACTCAACTCACAAAACCTCCAGTCCAAAGACAGGAATAAAACCAAAACCATTGCTGAGGCCAAGACAGAAAAGATTCTTGGTGTTCAGTTTGGCAGCGTGAGCATGTGATATCAGGAACACCTTCTTCCTTTCCTCTGTCTCTAAACACCAGCACAAATCAAATGTGGAAAAAAATAATTCTTCAGTAGAAACAATGCTGTGTTTCATGTGCTTTCTCCGTTTGGCATTTCATTGAATTTGCAAAAATCTGACAAATCTAACCAACCATTAAAGTGGGTAATAACAGTGATAACTAAAGAGCCTGCTTTGAGGGAGCATACACAAGCAAATACAGATGATGAAGAAACATAAGTAGAATTTCTGAGTCATGATGAAGAGATTAAATAATTTGGTCAGACAGTTTTAGTAATTCGTCATTTATTCATTAACTTGTTCTGCAGCATACTTCTATTTATTTTGAGTGCAATGGCAAAGTACATCTGCACAGAATGTAGGCAGGGAGCTAGATAAAGGATAGTTTTAGGACAGGTGCTCTCCTAGATTTGTAAGCAGACATTTCTGTAATTAACAGTGGATTTACCACATCCAAAACATTGACTTGTGTACATTGCCCTCATATATTAGCAAGGTTATACTAAAGCCTGTCAGTAACTTTGGAGAATTTAAAAAACATTATAGGCTAATATATTTGTAGACTAAAAGGGGAATCATTAGGTTTTTCAACAAATTTAACTTTATAAATAAGACCTTTCCCGCCAGCTATAATTTCTAATCACACATCTATAGAAATTCATGCTATGGTATTTACATTTCATAAACTACAAAGGTGGTTTTCAGTGTGTGTATGGAATATTGTGTCAAATTCCCTGTGCAATACAACTCAATAGCATAGAAAGTTGTCGCCCAAGCACTTGCTCAATATTTTTAGAAGCAGGTCTCTGTCAAAAGTGCAACTTGTTTTTTCTACCTGAGTAAGCCCCCCCAAGTTCAAATACAATCAGATGAAGATTTTAGTCTTAACTTAAACTCCACCAGCCAAAGAGTCTGGAAAGCTATCAGACATTTCTCAGGAAAAGGTCAAAAATAACTGCCCTAACTGCTAGCAGCTGTGGCTGGATACATAGGTCAATCCAGGTACAGCAAAAACAACAAAAAGGATCTTGGAAAAAAACCTAAGTACATATGACAGTATATTAAAAACATAAATTGTCAGGGTAGTCACATTAGAGGAGAAGCCTACCTGCTTTTTTAGTCATCTCTGGTTATTTATTTAGCCCTGAAAAGGTGAAATATTTTTGAGGCATCATGACAGCAGTGCTGGGGAGGCCACCCTGGCCTCACTGCCTGTCTCCTTTTAGCCATAATTGCCATCACCAATTTCCAGTCTCTACTTTCCACAGATCTGCTTTTGACTTAATGGCATCATGTTGACAGAGAACCTACAGACAACAGAAGAGCTTCCTAATGCTAAAAAATATTGGTTTTATCAGAATTTTCAATAACCATGTAATTCACTGTCATGAACTTCACTGTAGTCTCATCAGCCAACTAGTCCTGCCTATTTGACTTGGCTTTTCTAAGCCACAAAACAAGGCCATGAGGCTGGACTTTAAAAGACACCTTTCCTGAAAAGGAAAGGTTTTGTAGAAAACCATAAGCAGCAGTGAGGAATCATCACCCATAAGATAAGAGGATACTCAATGAAGCAGATAATGTAATCCTGGTAATCAGGATAAGATGCAGCATGGTGAGATGATGATTTGAAATCCAGCTAGAAGTTTCCCATTCAAAGCTTTCTTTGAAACACTGGGGACAGTGTTTATAGCAGAAGCCATGTGCGTCATACGGGAAGAAAACACAAAACATTTTCATGGGGGTTTTGGCTTTAGAGTACATTTTGGTGAGCTTTTGGCTTTTGGGAGCTGGTCTGGGAGGCACAGCCGGGCAGTTCAGGCAGAGCAGCCCCTCTCCAGCACAGGGATTGTCCCCACAGGGGTGTCTGTGTGTGCCTGGGTCCCTGTGCAGAGCGGTGCGCTCAGCCCGTGTCCCTGCGAGGGGCAGCACCGCGCCTCAGTGCCCAGGTGCACAAAAACGCTTCTGACATCTGTCCCCTTTGTCACAGCGACCATCTGGCCAAGGGACTTGTTCCGAGGTGTAAAGCACGGCTCAGAGAGGCTCTATTGCTGAGGAAGATGCAATAAAAATAGATAAGCGGAAAATGTCACCCGTCGAGCCTCCATACACAGAATAATAACGCTGGGAAACAGACGGAGCTTCCACACACGGTGGGCTAAGCTGGGAGCACTGGAATAGATGGAAAATGCTCTAAGAAAAACACTGATTTTGATGGGATGGAAAGCTCAACCAGTGCTTAGATTTGTCCTCACAGTGTTCATCTGCTAACAGCATTGTGGCTGAATCCGTTCTGGTTATCACCACATAACATCTTCATAACTTTTTCTCAGTTTCCTCCTGAAAACCTGAACTCCACAGTAGCCAAAACTATTGAGTGGTGGCAGGATCACAGCTGAATGCAAAGAGCTCTAACAGAGAACACATATTTTGGTCAACTTTATACAGGATTATGAGGATTATCTCCTAAAAAAGATCAAAAAACAGCAGACCTTCTGAACAATGGAAATCTCTAACTAGCAGTGTGGTCACTGCTAGTTTAGTTAAACAAATGTCTATTTTTATGTGATGGGTTAATCTCAGATTACCCAAGTGAAAGCCATTATCTTTAAGCATCTGTAAACATCTGAATTCCAGAATTTTTATAAAGTTGTGACTGTTTGCTTCAAATACCTTTCTCCTCATGAAACCTTTATCCTCCGCATCGCTGCGATGTGCTGAGGGCAGGTGAGGCTCTGAGCAGGCTCTGGCTCCTGGGCTGGATGCTCCTGAGCACAGCTGGGCTGGAGCTGCAGACCCCCAGCACTGAGACCACTGCCCTGCAAAGCCTCACAAATGTCACCCCCACAGCCCAGGTCCCAGAAACCAAATGAATTCCAGTGTGCTATGGAGCCTGTCCTTCCCAATGACCTGGAATCCTGCCCCCACACTGCAATGGCCTGCAGTGAGCTGCACATGGCTGGAGTGCAGCTTGAGGAATAAGCATTCTGCTCAACATTTGTCACTGTGTAGAAGGCCTAAATCAGAGCAAAGTCACATCCAAGCATCAGGACTCTCACCCAGACAAGAGACCAGGAAGGGAGGAACCTGTTTGTGTGTTTGAGTTTGGTATCTACGTGTTATCACCTAAATGAGCCTCCCAACAGGAGAGCTTTCACAGAGGAGCACCAGAAGTCAGATACGTGCTTATCCCTAACAGCAGCCACTTTGAACAAGTGTGTGTTGCAGTTTATTTCTCTAAAAGTCTGTAAATAGAACTATTTGTCTATGAAACTCTTTGTTAGGATCATTTGCTCATCTATAAAGATTTATTTAATGAAGACAATTTGTCCCAAACTCTTCCAGGATGCTTTTGTAGATCAATTGCTGGGACTTGAGTATTTCTGCAGTAGTCATTATTATTTTAAGCTGACAAAACCTTTTTTAAAATTTTGTAAAAGTAAAACTCTTCTGAGCATTTCCTTGAATTTATCTTCCCATATGTAAAGTACCTCTTCTGAGTATTGGGCTTTGTCTACAGCCAGTGTTATCTGCCCACCCTTTTTGCACCTAACAAATTCCTGTCTGATAACAATTATTTGTGACCACTCTGTAATGCACAGCTTCTAATCCACACCTACCAAATAAGCTGCTGATGTTAGGTTTTGGCTTTTCTTACTAGAATCTGTACAAAAGGATGACCTATCAGAAGTTAACCAGTTCAGATCTTGGGATAAGGAGGTGACAAATAATTATTTTCAATCTCATTTCCCTGAAAACACTGAGAAAAAAACATCAGAGTCTGCACATGAAGGATGTGGGATCAAGAACAATCTGTCTTTTAGTTTCTATCTTCATTTCTTTGCTTTTGGCAGTATCTCCCCAAGTCTTCTAGTGCCACAAACTCTTTGGAGAATGGGGAGAGGCTCCTCTTCCTGGATGTTGTTGATCCTTTGGGGCAATGCAACTCTTTTTCTTTGGAAAAAATACCTCTAGGGCCATGGGCTGCCGAAAAATTACCCAAGAGAAAATTCATCCTGGCCAGGAGTGGGTTCCAACCTTGCCAGCCAGAAGTGGAGAGGCATCCCTCACATCTCAGTTTCCCAGGCCAGTGGCTGGAGCTCTGAACCCAGCCCCTCACCACTGAGTGCCAGCATCTCCCTGACACACCCCCACTGGCCAGTTCCTCTCTTTTTGGGGGATGAGCAGCTCAGTTTTCTGGATGGATTTTTCTTCAGTCTGAGTCCTTCCTACCATAAAATATTGATGTGCCAACAGGCCATTCCAACCTTCCCCAGTGTCACCTCTCTGTCCAGCACTTACCCCTACACATCCATCAACCCTGCAGCTTTGCAGCTGCAGTGAGCACTGAGGACACACCAGCAGGTAATTGATCCTGCTTGGACCAAAGAGCCATTTCAGGGCTCATTTAGGAGCCATGGTCTCTCACAGTCCTTCTGAAACTGTGGGTAAGGGCTTAAATCACAACAGACTGAAGAGGTGCATTGTCAGTGAAAGGTTTTCAGCAAACTGAAAAGCACCTGTCCTGTCACATTCCCTCTCCTTTCCACAAGTGCATGCTGTGATGGGAGTGGAGGGAGCCCCTCTCCATCCAGGCTTTCTCACAGAGCCATGCCTGCTGAGAGGAATGAGAACAGAACATGGAAACAGGGCCAAATTTTCTTTCTTCTTCATATAAAGAAAAGTAATATAAATGATTAAGCCAGAGCATCTGATTCATCCATACAGCATGAGGTCGGGTGTTTCACTTGATAAACGAAGACATCGATTTATTAGCTCAGTTTTGGCAGAATTATTAAGAACATGTTTACATTCAAGCTCATTAAGAGAGACATCTGAAACCAGAAGCATCCAAAATTAATGGATGCTTTTTGAGACTGTTGGCTTCAATGAGTTGTGTTGCATTCTTTTATTAAGTGGATAGGTTTTTGTGGTTTAGGCAGACAGCAGCTGCAGACAGTTCCTTAAAAATATAAATGTATTCTTGATCTGTAAAGGAAAATTAATTGAATACCTAGAAGCTTTTCTGTGCATCAGTCCACATATATGCACCCAATATGATTTCCCATGTTGTGTGTATTTTATGTGTACTGTAAGATTCTTTTTTTACTTGAACTTTTCCTTGCACTCTGCTCTTTTGTGCTCTAGTATTAATTGGAAGATGGGATTTCGTTACATTTCTGATTACACTGATTTAACAAAGGTCATGATTTTGGCTTTACCAGCTCACCTGATTCACACTGTCAACACCTTTTCTCTTGCTGTCTCACTCACCCATGATTCAAAAACATGGTACATTGACGTGCTATGGACTTAAACCCCAAACTGCCAGCTGCAGTAACCCACATCCATTTGGAGTATTCTCTTATGTTCTCACAGCATAAGTGCCATTTATAAAGGTATTTCATATAGAAAATCATTTAAAGCACAACAACTCTGAATACCGCGTACCTATATAGAGACACTATGTCTATATAAATATAGATATACATAAAATAGAATGTATTGTGTGTTAAACAGATTTTAAAACAATTGGTGCTGGTGAAGGGCCCACAGGTGAGCAGAGGAGGACTGCCCCTGTACCTGGGTGAGGCCAGGAATCAGAGGCCATCAGGCTGCAGAGGATGCTGCAAGTGCTGCTGGCTCAGCTTGCTCCCTGCCTCCTGCAGGAGCAGATTCCTCTCACCCACAGAGGCTCATCTGAGCTACCTGGCAGCCACGTCAGGAAACCTAATTCAACCATGTCTCAACTGAAACCTTTTCTACCAGCTTTAGCTTCAGCTTGACCAGAGGGATGCAAGAGATGACTTTCTAATGGCAACTGTTTTCCTTCCAATTGTTTATCAAGGATTTATTATTAAAAAGAAAAAATAATAAGGAAAGGAAAATAAATCATGTGTCCTAAGCAAATGAAACTCACTTCCCCACCTCTACTTAATCAGGCATTATTTGCTTAGCAATGTAGCAGTAATTATACTAATTCTCCAGTCATTCATTGAATCTATCTCAAAGAACTGGATAGATGTGAGTTGAATTTCTACTCCTTTAGATTTTCTAGCTTCATACTAGTGGAGAGCCCAGCATGATCTGATCCGGGCAATGCAAATAATGTATAGGAAAGATGAAACAACCTTAGCTTTTTTAAAAAGTTAAGCAAACTCTCTGGTTTTACACATGGAAAAACATATATTCTTCTTTATAATATTGCCCAGCAGGTACATCTCCTCCCCTTTACATTTGGAGGTTTTTGAGACATTTATATTGCAGGTCACAGAAACACTTGCAGAAGTGAGAGGCCTAAGTGTTTAAGCGATTGCTGCAGATCTTGTCTGATCTGTTGGTTTCATACATGGATTTCTCTCTTTATGAGATGCTGGAGTACTTTGAGATCAAATATATGTTGGTTTTCTATGTGGGAGATGTTGGGAATATCTGTGAGCACAGTGGGAATACAAGGGATTGCCAAACTCAGTGCTGTTCTCTCTTGGACTTAGATGGTGACCTAATATAATTTCTAAAGATCTTGGTACAAGTTAAGCATTTTACTCCCAGGAAGTCACCACAGTGTGTAGGTAGAGACATCTCAGAGTCAAAAAAACTCACCTCCTTCTGTTGGGCACTGCTGGGACATCTTGGAGTCAGAGCTTCTCATGGTAATGTGGAATTTTGGCTGCTACCCCGTATTTAGCCTACTTCTGCAAAGCAGAGTATTTTTTCTGATTCCCAAGACTGAGCTGAGTTGGCTTTTACTCCACTCCCTGCCTCTGGGTGATCCACCTCATTCAGGCTCTTCCCAATTTGCTCAATCCCTTTCGTATGCAGGAGTTGCACTGAGCAGTGGAGGAGCAGCAGCTCCCATCTGCTGCAGGTTGAGCTGCCAAATGCCAACCCCACGTGCTGATGGACCTGACAGATGACAATTTTTATGTTTTCTTCTCATGCCATCTTATACTCCTGTCTGTTAGGCAGCTAGCATCGTGCCTTTCATTAAAACAGGCTATATGGTATAAAGTTCAGATATATTTTACAGTGTAGAATAACCTGGCTCTCTGAATGTCTTTGATTTTGTTGTAAGCACGGTATACTAGAATGTGAGATTTTGTTGCATTATTATGAAGATGTTGTCTTCTCTTTCCATATGTTTCTGCACGAGTGTCTCATCCTGTTAGATCATTTAACAAAGAATGTCAGATAAGAAAGCAAAAGTAGAAACTAAAGTTAATTAAAAATGCATTTGCTGCATAAAGTGAGAAGCGTGCCTGGCCAGAATGCAGAAACATGCTTTCTACCTTACTTAGTTTCATGGAAAGTTAAATGGAGCTTTGTGGTGGAAATGTCACTTGTCCAGAGTAAGGATAAACAAACCAAAGAGGCAGCACAGTCTGCCAGTTTTAACCCTGAATTTCCTCATATGACACCAATCAGCTCTTTCTCAGGTACTGTGTTAGACCTCTGACTATTGCCTGGATCCTGGAATAACCTCAAGGCAGTGCAGACCCTGCTTGGAGATGGGAAATAGGAAATTCATAGCATATATTGAAAACAATCCAGCCCTTTGAACTTGCAGTTTTTATGTCATTTTTCAAACTCCTTCCAGGAACACAAACGTTCATATTTGATGGGGCCCAAAACACGGCTTGTTTTGGGCCTGATCAGGACTGGAATTTGGGGGGGGGGGGGGGGGGGG
>VZUI01031247.1:0-10287 GCA_013401135.1 Cettia cetti | reverse complement strand
GCCCACCGGGCCCGGACCTCCGGAGGGACTGGGACTGACAACAGACTGAGTGAGCTGAGCTGCACCCACGGCAGGGACTGTCTCAGTTTGCCATCTCTCTTCGGAGCGGCGAGAGGTTTTATTGTTTCATTGTTCATTTTATATTTTCATAGTATTCATTCTTTGTGCTTGTAGGTATTTTGTTTGTTAAATAAATAGGTTTTTCCACTTTTCTCCAAGGAAGTTTTTTCCCAGACTGGCTGAGGGGAAGGGCCATTTGGGCTTGCTTTCCAGAGGAACCCCCTTCAGAGGTTTCCTCCCAAATTTGCCCTAAACCAAGACACCCCTCGTTGCCAAGGCATTCTCTGATTGTATGACTACCACAATAAGCAATAGAGAGGCCACAAACCTCTCCTCAAGCCCTGGATCCCTGATTTTCCTTATTGCTTAACTTCTATTTCATTCTGTTTTGGACTGCCCCAGTTAGCTGCCACTGTGGCAAAGCTCAGGAGTGGCTAAATAGGGTTCATTTCAGATAACGTGACAGTATCAATCTGACCTCAATCTGTCCTAAACAATCCTCTGACAGCATCCCAAGCTCCAAACACCCATACAGGCCTTCAGAGCACTCATTAAGGAAGGCAATAAATAACTTCAGTCCTCCCTGGCATCTGTGACACATTCTCTTTGCTATTTTGGGCACTTTTAACTGGAGCAAAACATGAAATGAGTAGTAAGAACATCACAGGGAATCAAGGTACTGAGGACCACTCTGGACAAACTGCCATATAGGGTGGGCATGGCTATGTTGTTCTAGATGTCACTAGTCCTTGGTTCCCAAAGACAGGCAATCTCGGGATCAGAGCCAGTCTTTAAACAGTATGGTGGATTTTGGAAAAAGAGGCTTCTGTGGTTTATGCTAATCTAATTAGTACATAATTATTCATTATGCCAATTTTCCTCATCAGTGAAGCCAGTTTGCCATTTACCAGGTCATTAATGAATTGTCTGATAATCAAATTTAAGTTGATTTTAACTGTTTGTTCTAAATTCCTGGGGATTAGAATACCTGGATGTTTTAATACCATTTCAGTGGGCACCTCTGAAAATACACCAACTAAGTAATGCTTTGTATGTTTCTTCAGTTACTCCTGACAGCTCAAACTTGTTCCTATTCATTTTGTACCCAGACAACTGTCTGAACTTTTCAGTGTATTCTAATAATTTTGTTTACAGGCCTTACAAATCACTTTAAACCACAGTAAAGCAGAGCAATCTGAATCCCACCTAAGTTTAAATTCTTATGTAACATTTCTCTGGGCACTAAGAGAGAACCCTGCTTGGTTTATCCTATGCAGCAAGTGTTTATGTCTGGGCTTAGCTTCAGCACATTAAGGGTTGTACTGGAACTGGTCCACCTATGCTTAAAACTCGGACTGTGTAACTGGACTGTCTGAGTTAAACCTCAGTTTCCTCAGAGCAGGGCCCTTATTCATCCTTGCTGGGTTGCTTAAAATTTACCTATTTACCTCCAAGTCTGGTTTGCAGCATGCAGAAGTTGCAGCTCAGAAGTACTTTGATCAGAACCACCATGTTCTCTGGGGCCCACTCAGGTTAGTCACCATCCCACAGCAGAAGCAGAGACACCCAAGCTCCAATATTTACAGAGCCATCTGGACTGCCTTTTGGAAATGAGCTGTTCAACTGCTAACCTTCCAGAAAAGCTCCTCTGCAGCCTGTGCCCTCCCTGCCACTCTTGTGAGCTGTGGGATGCACTGGCAGTGGTGAAGCGTGGCCATTCACAGGAGAGATGGGGGAACTGCACCGTCTGCACTGCTACCAGCCCTCATTCTGAGCCATTCTGAGATTGTGTCATTTCAAATTCACAGGCTGTTACAGGGTAAGCATAATTTGCTCCTTTAAATCAAGAGCTGATACTACAGCAGCCTGTCAGACCTTTAAGCCAAATAAATAAACCTAAATAAATGTAAAAGATGAGGGTTTAGTCAATGCCAAGTATACCCAAGATTTTATCTGTTCCCCTTGCAGAGGATCAACTGTCTTAGCCACTCAGCACACAGTCTGCCCCGCTCCTGCTGGTCCACAGAGCCAGAAATGGACTCAGTTCACCAGTCCCCTTTGTCAGGGAGGGAGTAAACTCCTCCAAAAGTGGTGCAAGCTCTCCTACACTGCATGTCTCGGGCAAATCACCTGTTCAAAAAGGTGTATTGGGTATGTGTGACTTCACTGGCTGGCTGGTGACCTGGTGTCTGATGATGAAGCAGGGGTTGCCTGAAGAGCTCAGGGTCTGGCAACCAAGAGGAGGCTGAGAGGAACTGCCTTGAGGAACTAATAAACTGGACAGTGCCATACTCTCATGAAAGAGAGGACAACATATCATGCCAGAGTCAGCAATTTGGAGGGGAATACTATGTCTAGCAGTGTGAGTCTCCAGGTCATGCATGATTCTAGTGACCTATAGAAATGTGTCAGTAGGTCACCAGGCCACCTGGAAAAGACCACTGGGGGGTATTAGGAGAGGTGGGTGCACCTGAGTTATCATTTACTTTCAGAGTATCTTGAAAAATCACACTTTAAAGTGCATAGTAGGGAACTCCCCATTCACAGCTGGAGCCAATATCCTGAGACAATTTGTGCTAGCAGTGCTGAGAACAAGGAATGGGTCCATCCATAGTCTCTCTAAGAACTAGAGGCAACTTCTAGAGGCAAAGAAGAATGAAACAGTGATTGACATGAGCGCCTGTAGGCAGTTAGCACTGACTGTGGTGTCCCTGCTGGATAGTTCTCTCTTGCCTTCTCACCCCTAGAGTAAGAAAATAAGACAGTGTTTTTTTGTTGAGAGCTGCAAGAAAAACAAAAGGCTGGGGGAAAGATCACTCCCAGTCCTCCTTACCTTCTTCACAGAGGGAGGTCTGGAGCAGGGAGAGCTCAGCAGGGCTGAGGCCAGCGTTTGGGGAGTGATGGCAGGGCTGGGGGGAGACAAGGAGAAGCAAGAGCCCACTGTCTCCCTGCACAGTGCAAACACACACAGACTTAACCTACAGCTGAACTTTTGCCCTTGAGTGACCAGTGCCATTAGAACGCAGGTCAAAAGGTTGCAGGGTGACAGAAAATGGAACTTTATTGAATGGAAGAGAAAATGAAAAAATTCCTTTGTTTGCTTAACTCCGTGTGGTTTGTATAGCCACTGTGATCCCATAATGGAGTCCAGAGTGAAAAAGTAACTTGATTTATCACATTCAAAGAAAAAAAAAAAAAAAGAGGAATTTTACTAAGGGAATAACTAAAAAAACAGTGAACGACTAAAACCCACAAATCCCTAAAACATTAGAATAAATGTGACTTTAATCAATAAAAGCCCTTTCATAGATATGAGGCAGAGGGAAATTTTTCCTTCTTTAGGAACAAGCATATATTAAGAACACCAGTGTATATATCAGTGTATATGAAGGATACCAGCCTTAAAAAGAATATTCTTCCTGTATGAGTCAGGAAAAATGTGAACATATATAAGCATCTGGCTTAAAAATACTTTGTTTTGATATGTTTGAGTGCCAAACTCGTAGCTCTACATACATAATCCACCTGCATTTATATGCAAATGCAAAACCTAGATATTTAAAATCCTCTTGAGGAAAGGAAACATCTCTGGATAAGTAAAGAGAAAAAGAGTAGGACTGGTAGGACTCTGTCTAGAATTGGAGACTCCAAATGAACTTAGCTAAATGCAACCTGAAATTTCAGCATGCTTGGCATGATTAAAATGCGTTGGGGTTTTTTCATTTCTTGATGTCATATCAATTAAAGATACAGCTGGTTAAAATTGGATGCTTTAAAATGCTGGATTTTTACTGGAGTGACATATTCTGAATCAGATCCAAAGAATTTTAAGGGTTAATATGCTAATTCTGAGCTGTCTCAACAATGAGACAGAAATTAGTGGAGTTAGAGCACAAGAAATTGAACAAAGTCCAAAGCTATGTCAGGAAGTAATACTCAGGATATATAGATACTCCCAGAAACTTAAAAATAAAATAAAATAAAAAGTCTCAAAGTGAATTAAACATTTCATGATCTGTCTTTCAGAGCACAGAGGAGCAAATTTTGTCACCTGTGTGCATATGTAACTGCTGTGGATGAGATGAGAGGTACTGCACCCAGTCTGTGCATAAATACTACTTGAGGGGGATGAGGCTGAAATGCTGCTTGGTATGAACAGGGTGTGAAAAGCTGCCTTCCGGCTGGGACTCACCTCTCTGGAGGAACTCTTTCCTCCCCTTTGCATTGTCTCCTTCTCTTGCCCTCTCCTTTTCATCAGTCAGTCCACAACCTGCAGGGCTACAGCAATCACATCTACATCTCCAATGAGCCCCATAGCCTCTTCTTTTTGATCCCAGTGAACAACCAAACCTCCTGGCCTGACACTTAGCTCTAGAGAGTGACATCCTCTGTAGGGTCTGTCTCCAAGGGTCCTCATTTCCAGAATATATTTATGTCTTTCTAATTCTTTTTTGTATTGTGTCACAAGCACAGGCCTTTTTTTCTTCATCCCTATGGCTAAAACTGATATCCAGACTAGTTTTGGTGTTGCGGCCACATATCTCACTTGCTGCAGTATCCTCTGCTTTTGTTCCTGACAACTGCAACCATGCTTTCATCATATCTATTTATCAAGATTGTTATCCCCATCTGTTGCCCTGAGTCTGTCATAATTCTGTTTGTCTCTTTGCATTGTCTCCTCCTTCTCTGTTATAACAAATGCACAGCCTTTCCCTATTCCCACTTAAATGACACTGTAATCAGTACTAAAAAGCTGGCTGCTACCTCCATTAGGATTGTGTTATCAATTTCCATCACCTCCTTTCCAATTTTCAGCCATGTATTTTCATCTTTTCCTTCCTCTCCACCTAGGAGTGGGAGGAAATCCCCACAGACCCATGCAAACACACTTTGTTTCCTGACCTCAAAAAGTGCTATTGCAGTTTCCTTCATCTCTCCCATCAGGCTGTCTGATTCCATTTAGTGTAAGCAATCAGACTCCTGAAATCTTCCTTTTTTTGTTCTCATTGTACAATGTCTAAACCAATGTGGTCCTCATTTCTGACTAAGTGTTCGTTCCAGTTTGCTTTGGCAATACAAATAACAATTATTCGTGATAACCTTCTTGGTCAAATAAAGTTTAAAAAAGAGTAACTCCATTGACTCTAAGCATAGAGAACCCATGTTTATATAGGTATAATGGATAACAAAAATTATTTCTCTCTATTTTAGTTTTCCTGTTCATCTACATAGACTAATAATCACTATACACCTTCCCTTACAATCCCCAAGACTGCAAAAAATGTGGCTATAGGAAAAATAGAAACCCCAAAACATCTAATGAAGTGTATTTGATGTGCAGTATCTTGAATGAACTTTGAGCTTGGAAGAAAATGCCTATGAAATTCCTTAAAATGTTCCTTAAACATAAACTTGTTTGTACATGAAATCTTGAAGGCACTGTAAGCTTCTTTTTTCATTCCCTCTTTTTTCTTCTTGCAAGCATAGTTAGAACATCATAGTTTACTGGATTGCAACTTCTCTCTTCGAAAACATGTAAAGTTGCCTTTTAGATCATGGAAAGATTCTAAAAGAATAATTTATTATTTTGTGAAGAAAACTTGGTTCTGGTCTAAAATCTTTTATGCCAAGTTTCAGTGAATTTTTACAGCCAATTTTGCACTTCCCCTGACAAGTTTTAATGCTACCAGACAATTTGGCTACACAGTATTGTTATCAAAATGCTAAAAGAAAAACTCAACAACTCATTATATTGGGGAACTAGTGTCAGTAGACAGTTATTATGACTTTTAGTGTTTCTGTTCAACAGGTATTAACATGTTTGGGGAAAGGGAAAAAAGGATGGTAATAAAGGCTAGAATTTTTTTTGTGGGTGAGTGAATGATTATTCTTCCACACACTGCCAGAGAGAGTAGTTTGTGAAAGGTACGGTTTGAAGCAGAGATATTTTGGGAGAAAAAACATTATGCATTGTATATGTTATGTCAATTGTTTGGGAGGTCATGTCAGAGTAGTCAGAAAAATTTTTTGGAAAAAAAACCAGCAATAAGCCCCACTGCATTTCATTATCTTTAACAACTCATCAGGAATCTGGTAGTTGGAAAGTATAAATGTAGCAATTAAACTTGTCTTTCTTAACCATAATATCTGCTAGACAATATATATGGACCTTTAAAAACAAAGCTGATTTGTTCTGTACAGTAATAGAGGGTTTCTGCAACTATGACAGAAGGGAATGTAAAAAATGTTTAAGATTTAAGGTGGAATTCTGAAAGAAACCACCACTTCTACTTGATATGGACAAAGCCTCTGTGGATGTATTTTTTAAAGGAGAGCTTTGGAGTACAGTGTCAGTCTGGATGATTCATTTAGGCCAAAATGTGCACATAAAGAATCAACCTCTGACCACTGCCAGTAGCATCACAACAGCAGCCATGGTGTTGAATGTTGGCAGAACGCATTTATACAAAAGCAGCAAAATGATTCCATTTAATATTTAAAAGGCTTAGCATAAAACAAAATATGGCTTACTTGAAAAAACAAATACATGCCGTACAGAACAGAGGAAAAATAGGTTAATCACTGTTCGGATATTTGCAAGTGCCATGTGCAATCAGGCCATAGCATCTCTGTGAAAACTGCCAGTTTGTTCTGGTACTGAGAGAGAGGGGCTACTGCTGGGAAATAACTAAGATGTCCCCTCATTTAACACAGACCACAGAACAGCTGCCGGATATGAATGCCTTTCAGTCACCATTGATCAGGAATCGATTCAAATTAGTGACCTAGAAATAAAAGGCTGCATGTTGAAGAACAAATTTCCTATACCGTTCTGTCTTTGGTAATGAGAAATGCAACTGTCACATTTAATGTTCAGCTGTCAAATACAGAAAAAATAGATGACCTCAAAGCATGACAATATGAAAAAAAACCCTCTAAAACTTCAGGCATTTTCCCTTTGAAGTGTTTCTTTGTTTTGTTTTGTTTTGTTTTGTTTTGTTTTGTTTTGTTTTGTTTTGTTTTGTTTTGTTTTGTTTTGTTTTGTTTGGCAGAGTCCTCACTGAAGCTGGCAGTTAGGTGTTTACAATATTTGGCAAATGTAGGGAACTAATATTTTGTTTTCGACACTTTCTCATAAAACCTGGCTTTAGAAATCGCCTTTCAATCCTAAGCTTCTTATATTACATTAAAACTCACAGGGAAGGTGTGCTTTTAAGTGCTAGGCTAAAGTACTCACAATTTGGATTCCAGTCCTTGGCTTTGCAAGGACTACCTCTATGGCCTTGGCAAGCTGCTCATATTTTCTCTATCTCAGATTCCCATTTAGAAATGGAGACAACTAATGTTTCCCCATCCTGGGAATATTTTGAAACTAAAGTCACAGGTAACTAACTGAAAGACACTCTGCTATGCATATACAAATGACCAATCTGACAATCTTACTTGGCTCTTTGGACTAGCTAATGTTTCCTTTGAAGGCTGAGTTGGAAATGCAAGGCTGAAATGTGAGATTTGCAGATATCATTTTCATGCTTATGGTCCTTAGAGATAAAAACAAACAACATTCCCCTCTCCCCAACCACTGAAGAAAATGGGTCAATCGAAAATTATCACTGTGACAGGTTTTTCCTTTCATTAGGATTACAAAACACTCAGCGTTAGTAAGAATTGTAGAGATTTTTCTGACAGAATTAATTATTCTGAATGATTAGTTTGTTATGCTCCTTGCAGGCACCAAGTTTGGAAGAGGAAGTGCTTTGTCTTTCAATTAAAAATATCCAAACAGCTCTGTGGAGTCATGATCTGAGAAACCAAAACAAGTCCTTAACCACAGATAAATGAAGGTTGGCTGATCCCAGTTTGTAGAAAGCCAGAGGAAGCCCTCTGCTCTGACCCCCTGCCCTCTGGCATCACAGCTGGTGCATGAGCACAAAGACAACTTCCATGTAGATGCTGGTGTGGGCACTTTACACAGGCTAGATTGTAAATTTGTCCATTTATGAGTGTCCTGTGGGGGTTCCCATCTTGGAAGACAAAGCAAGAGCTGAAGCGAACAAAGGATATCCATAAAAGTTCCTCTGATTGTCACAATTAATAAAATGGAGGCCATAAACAAATTTACTGTTTACTGCTTCTTAAGTGGGGGAGCAGGAAGCAGGGGATGCTTCCCTGGGACTGAAGGAGGTGGGTGTGCTACACGGGGTAAGAGCATGTAAGGTACGTATGTGCTATGAGAAGTGAGTGTGTTTTCCTTTACACTTCTACTACTACTGGGCTGTGGACAGGAATTTCATACTACCTGAAATACCAAATTGCCCTGGCAGAAGTTTGAGCAGTACACATAAAACAGATATGTTTGAATTTCTGGAGCTTTTTTGTTTTGTTTTGTTTGTTTTTTATATAAATTCAGAAACAGAAGAGTAGTTTTAAACTGTCCTGGCATGTATCATCATACTTTGATGCATTTCAAGGTCTACCTCCAATCTGCATATTTTTCATTTTCATTCACCCTTTCTAGAAATAAGGACAATATGCTTATTTTTGATGCCAAGGACTATTATGAAGCATTAGATATGGTCCAAAAATCACGGCAGCTTTATACAAGTGACTCAATTTTGGAGGAATGATTGATGGAGAAAGTTACATTTCTTCCAAAATGCCAGGCCCAGTGGTTCTTTTCAGTGCTGTGTACAGAGATGGGTTCAGACAATAATCTCACTTCTAAGCAAAAGTTCTTACCTTTTCCAGGACTCTCTGCTCTGGTTTGCTGCTCATGGAGAGGAGTTCTGCAAAGCACTGCATTAGTTGGCAAAGTGGGGAACAAAGCTTGGGTGGAGGAGATGACACATCAGCCTTTCAGTTGTTCCTGAAAGGAACCAGTTTTGCTCTGACTGTTCTGCTGTATTCTACCTTGCACTGCAGGTATCCATCCAGAAACACTTGCTGCTTCCCAAAGTTGTTGCTGTGAAGTTACATACCCTTGGTTTCTGACTTGGCAATGAAGACCCAAAGAAAATAACAGCGCATATCCCCAATGTGTTTAGAAGTCAAGAAGGTCATAAGAGCATCTCTGCAGCCTATTAGTGGGATCTCCCACAGGAGGCACAGCCCTTTAGCACACCTGGGGTCAGCCCCTGAAAGCTTGACCCACTGAGGTGCACAGCAAATGGCTGAGTTACATGGTATTTGAACATGAAGACATTACTTGTGTTGTAGCTTTCTGCATTGTACTTGGAACCTTTTTCAGATAGTAATATTTAGGACTTAGAAGAATCTTTATACTGAAGAAAACCTGATAACCAGTATGGCACTTAATCTTCTCCCCAGGGTACTAAGCATCAAACATAGCCAAAAGATCCACATGGAATTTTTGTTTTGTTTTGTTTTTGCTGAGCTTTAATTAGTGCCAGGTAAGCTCTGGACAGAAAGTGGACACCTAGCTTAGCTGGAATTCATGGTCTGGAAACCACTTAGAAAAGCCTTGTTCCCATGTTCTACATCCCAAGCCCAACATCATGTGGTCACACTGTCATGCAGTAGCACTGACAGCAGCGCAGGAAATAGTTTGGAGAAACGCCCTCATTCTGTTTCATTTGGAGCCCATTTGTTCTGAAACTTCCAGTGGCAAAATTATGGTGCAGTTTTAATAGGAGTATGTGTCTGAACTCATACTCATGTTTTTTCTGCAAATATAGTTTAGAAGATCTCATTTTTCTCCTCCCACACGTGCACTCAGTGCCAACTTCACAAACAATGACCTGTATTCATCCACACTGTAACTCTGTTGACATCACCAGGCTACAACACAGATAAATTTGGTCCAGCAAGGCAAAGTGCTGTGAAATGTTTGCATTTTTCTCTTTTACCCAAGGAAAATGCTTCTGGAAACATATAATACTTTCATGCAGACACACAGGAATGTCTTCTTCATTATCAGGTGATTGATTTTCCTGAAAATTCATGAGAGGTTTTTTATAAGAAATGCTTAAATTGCAAATGTAGTACATGATATTTTATTTTCTATTGCAATACAAACAATACATAAATTTATCATTATTCTGCTTATAAACAACTTTTTGTAATTAGCAAGATGATTTCTTTTTCTTTTTTTCTTTCTTTTTCTTTTTCCTTTTCTTTTTTTCTTTTTCTTTTTTTCTTTTTCTTTTTCTTTTTCTTTTTCTTTTTCTTTTTCTTTTTCTTTTTCTTTTTCTTTTTCTTTTTCTTTTT
>VZUI01031245.1:0-10285 GCA_013401135.1 Cettia cetti | reverse complement strand
CAACCACCGTAAGTGAAGAACACACCTCAGCTAGAGCAGTTCCTCCTCATAAAGTAATCTTTAAAATACGTTAATATCCTGAGAGACTCTACAGCACTCTCTTTAGAAAACAGATTTTAAATGGCTAGCAATAAAGATATCTTTCAACAAAAAGAAAAATTTACCAGTTGATTAAATACTGTGTCATCACCATCATCCAACCATTTGTACTCTTCATTTGCCCTTGGAACTGATTTTTGTCTCCGAGATGCAAGTTTGTTGGTGCTTTCTTGAGCTGAACACCACTCAGCAAGAGTGTTCTTTTGTTTCTCTTCTAGAATGCAAAGTATTCCCCAAGAATGTTTTAGAGTCATCTCTATTATCCAGTTTTCTACTAAAAAAACAGTTATAGCAGGTCAAAGTTTTACTGATTCAACCTCTTTTATTTAATCTAGCATGCTATTACCAGCCCTACACAAATGACATGTTTTAAGAGTACCCAAAGGGCACGCACCACTGCAAACAAGGGCTATAAGAAGAAGGCAACCCCCACCATTTTGCTGTTTAACCCCTGAAGTCTCCACTATTCTAAACTACTGCATTCAAAGGAGCTTCCAAAGTAATTACTTTCTACACATTCTCAGCCCAGATATTTTGCCAGAAGTGGAATGCTGAAAACAAGTAATACAGTCTCTGCATGTAACAACTTAGTTTTGTACACAAATGGAAGAAACAGTAGAAAACACCAGTGTCTTAACTGAACTTTTCTGTCTCTAGTGATCAGAGCTGAGCACCGTGATAAATATCTAGTTATGATTGTATGCTATAGATTTGGGGTTTACATTTTCTAAAGTTTTTCTTTCAATAATCACTGGGATCATTACTTACAGTTGCCAGGAAAACTTCTGAAGTAGTATCTACTAAATTTAAATGAAAACCAATTATGTTTAGCTCAAGAGTGTTAACGTTTATAAAAAATACATCCATGCCTGAAGAAAGCAGTGAAAAATGTTACTAAAGGGAAAAAGTTGTACATTTTGTGCAAGATGTACAAAATCCTGCTGGCTTTAACTTGCATCTAGAGGTACAGAGCATCCTATGCTTCTTTACTGTTCATGTGGGCAGAGCTCCCAACTATATGTAACTTTACCATAATAATTAGAAAAAATATGACATTTATATATTTATCAACTGAAAGCAAAAGGAAGGCAACCATTGAATCAAAGTAATTTGTTTTTCTTTAAATGCATAAACTATTTCAATAATGTAAGCACTGAGAGTTTAAAGATATTTGCTGTCATCTAATCACATCTCATTTAATCTCCTGACTTTGGAATTTTAACAGAAAATAATCCTGTTAATTGTTTGTTCAATCAATCAATGATTCTCATAGCGAACCTTACAATTAAGAAGTCCACCAACCTTGCTGCTTCTCTTTTTTGTACCTCATCATCTCTTTGTTTGTATACCCAGTGCTTCGTAAAATGTCCTCCAGAAACATCTCTTTAACTTCAAATGGTCGTCCTTGGACTAAAAGTATAAAAAATCCATAAAAAATTAGATATTCACTAGCTCCACTTACAGCATTTATTTTTTAAAAAAATTATCTTCGCTGGGTTTATTTTTTTCAACATTATACAAAACAAAACATTTCCTAAGTGAAATGCCACCTTGTTTCTCATTAACTTCTTCAATTTTATCAGGTGCTATAGCAAGAGATGCTCATAAGATTGACAGTTATTAAGTACAAATTTTTTAAAATGAAAAAAAGAAAACAGCCTTTTTTTGTTCAGGGTTACAAACAAGAACTCTCCATGTAAGCCTGCCACCGGGATTATAAAGGTAATTAATTAATAAGCAATCAATACAGTTTTGTGCAAGGTTCCACAAGGAGAAACTACATCTTTATACGGAACTACTTTCTTTTCATTATAAGAATGTGAGGAGATAGATTTATCTCCATGTCCTCAACTAATTCAGCAAAGCTGGGCTTTCTTTACTGAATACATCTTTACAGGTGAGACATCCCAGTGGTCTTTACTTTCTAAAAATTTATCCTGATTTTTTTTTCAAAACAATTCTTTTCTAGACATTCTCTGTGGACATTAAAGGATGGTTTTTGCATGAAGAAGTAAAATCTCTACATTATGATTTCTCATCCCTTAAGCTGACTTTAGATAACTTAGGATTTTCCTTCAGAAAGAACAAACAATCCACAATTCACATACTTTTAGAAGCTGTCACAGAGGAAGTCTTCCAACACTGATCACAAACTCTGTGTACTACAGAAATCCACAACTACAAAATGCTGGTTTCTGTGCTCAGGATTTTGTCAGCCATATTGCTGAAGGAGAATCAAAGCTTTTTCATTACATTAACAGACAAAGTAGCTTTTTTTAATTCCTAAATTCTCAAAAAAACAAACAAGAAAACAGCATCTTTTCAATTACTATTGGCTTGTTACATAGCCAGCATAAGCACTGTGGTAAATTGGAGAGCTTGTCATCAGAATTTCCAACATAAATATACCGATCTAAAAGAACAGGAAACTGCAAAATGAGTAAAATGGAAAGCCGCACAACAATCACAACTGAAGCTCTCCCTTGCAAAAAAAAATTCAGACAACATGAAATAATTTCCAGATTCCTGTCTCCAACAAGTTGCAAGCCTTATTTTACTCAGAAGAAATTCAAAACCGGGAACTTAAAATAAGCACCTGTATCTGCAAAAAAAGGGAAAAGAGGTTTCCTTCTCACAAACATTTGCTGCAATTAACCAGTAAGTGAGCCCACCCATTTCCTAAAACTGTGGAGATTTTTTTTAAAAAGGCTGACATGCAGAGTCTACCTGATCGTCAAATAAAGCACTTATCTTCAAAGCTACTTTTCAAACCACATTAAATGTGGACACCATTGTTGAAAAAGTAAGAGGCTTGCAAGGTGCCAGAGGAGGTCGCCCATGCAGAAAACCTGCAAGCCAGGAGTGTGAGGATCCATCAAACCCCCTCAATCTCCCACATGTCTATATTTTGCCTCTACTAAAGATCAGTCAAATGAAAACAGCAGTAACGGTAACCTTTCTTCACACCTGAATGTAATTTAATTGCAGGTAACTGAGTCTGAACAGAAACCAAGAGAAACTGGATGCCTTTTCTGAATATTTACCTAGATGAACAGTTACTAATTTCATTTAAATCAAAGAATCATTTGATTCAAGCATGAAACCCAATCTGCCTAGGCCTGTATTCCGGAACTGAACAGGTACAGTTATCTTTTATCCACTAACCAGTAACAACCTTTATGAGGACTGAAGAATTAGAACCTACTGAAATGTATTAATACATATCACACTCACGTAGCTCCTAAGTCCTGTGTCAGTATGAAGGCAAAACTTCAAAAACCTTTTCCTACTTCTTGAATTAATACTGGAGAGGGGCAAGACATACCTGCATTTACAGATTAAAACACTTCACTCTGAATTAGGTGCAAATAGTTAAAGAACAAAATACCTGAATACAAAAAGAACAGATTCCTGGTACTCTCAACGTAATCATCATGTGTCTTTACTGGAAATAGTTTGCTACAGCATAATAAGGTCTGTGAGTCTCAGGGCAGGTAGGCAGGTACACTCAGATTTAAGAGTTAAGATAAATACTTACTATGTATTACTGGGCAGCTTCCAAAATACCTAATAAAGAGATTTGCATCTAGAGCAGCACTAGAAATAATTAGTTTTAAATTATTCTGGTTTTGCAACACATCTCTCAGTTTTATTAGCAAGAAGTCACTGAACCTATCCCTCTCATGTACTTCATCCTGTAACCAAAAGGAAAAAAAAAAAGAGATAAACAGACATCACAGATTCAAAATCAAAACTTCAGAGAAATACAAGGGTTAAAAAAAATAAAAAAGTTTTAGTGGCACATTATAGAGTCTTTAAAATGTATAAATCTCATTGAAGTAATAGGGTTTTTTTAAAAACTATCCATAAACCAAAGAATACTGCAAAAATTTTTTTATCAGAGCCAAGTGCACTGCAATGCTGAAGCTGCACACAACTTAACTTCAGAAGCAAAAGTGAGTATATGAAACCTCTCTAATTTTGTATTTAAACCCCAATTTCAAGAAAAGGCCACAAAACACAAATCCTACAAATCTTTTTTTAATAAATTCTCACTTCACCACTAATGAGCATTTAAAGAAATGCATGACACCACATAATCATAATAAAAAGATTGCTTAGACAAGTCATACACAATGCCTATAGATTAAGGCACATAACTGATTAATCATCTTTGTCATTCTTCTGTTTTGTTTTGTATTATGAATAAATGAAACAACCATTCAAATACAAGGTTTGTAGGCTGACATCCAGAATGTGTAGATCATTCTCATGTTTTTTTTAATTTTGATAAACAGGTAGGCACCTAAAACTGCCATGATTTCTTTTAATCTTCAGTACTTAAATCTTACCATAAACATTTTAGTTCCCATTATTTATTAAATTCCACAATAGGAATATTAATATAATCATAAATGAACACACCTGAATAATTTGCTAGCAATTAGACTGCACATTGTCTTGAAAACACTGGGCAAACAAATGGACTGAAGACCTGGTATTGCTAAAACAAGTACGTGATAACAGAAATTCTGACACGATCACATTGAACCACATCAGAGTAAGCCTCACAAAGGCTTTTCTGCTGACACGGGAAGTTCAGAAAAATTTACACTTCCGTCGTCTTCAACTTCTCCTGATTCCACAACTAATTACTGGCATGAAAATAAAATAAAATATTTTTACAGGAAAAAACACAAACACACAGAAGAGCACAAAAATCCACAAAACACACATGCTCCTCTCAGGACTCAGGAAGTCTTTAAAGTCGATTCAGATTCTGCCAAACAAAAAAAACCAAAATGCTCAGCAAATTTAAATAAAACAAACAAGGACCTCATTTTCCAAAGCAATACATATTGCTGCACCCCACACGAAAGACCACAGGATGCTCACCACAATAACATGGGTCACGGTGGAGAGGGTGCTGTCTCCTGCCATCAGCGTGCGAAGGAGCATGTCATTAGTGCAGAATGTTACCAGGGTCTTTGGAGAAACCCTATGGAACAGATCACAGACAACTCAGGGGGTTTGTACCATTTAAAGGCTGCTAGCTTTCCCTGGCTCAAAAATTAAAGCAGCTGCTGATCAGAAGAGGAATTACAGTTCTCTCCCCAGAAGACTCATGCACACCACTTGTTTTTAAACTATGCCTTTTCCCAGGCATTTCTTAATAATTCTTAGTGCTTGTGCCCCCAAAATTTGGACAACAGATTATTGAAAAAATAAGATTAAAATTTTAATAAATATGGAAGTTAAAGAGAACCATGAGAAACTCTGCATGTCATTCAATTTACCAGAAAATTCCATGAGGAAAAACAGGTTCCAATTCCTCAGCATATGCTTGGGTGTAGCCTTCGTGTCTACCTACATGCGGTGGGATGTGCCTGGCCGGATGCCAGGTGCCTTCCCAAGCCACTCTATCTGTCCTCTCCATGGTCAGGGAAGAGGAAAGCCCTCTCCCATGGGCAACAGTCATACATGAGCTTCTCCAACATGAGTCCTTCCCATGGGCTGCAGTTCTCAATGAACTGCTGCAGAACACATCGCTTTCCACAGCGTGCAGTTCTTCAGGAACAGCCTGCTCCAGCATGGGAACCCCACAGGGTCACAATCCTGACAGCAAACCTGCTTCTGTGTTGGTTCCCTCTATGGTGCCACAGGCTCTGCCAGGAGCCTGTTTCAGCAGAGACTTCCTAGAGGATCATAATCTCCTTCAAGCATCCACCTGCTCCAACATGGAATCCTGCACAGGGGGATCCCTGCTGCACCATGGATGTCCATGGGCTGCGTGGGTACAGCTGCCTCACCATGGGCTGCATCATGGCCTGCTCCAGCACCTGGAGCACCTCCTCTCCTCCTGCACTGATCTTCTGTCTGCAGAGCTGCTTCCCTCACACCTCCCTCCCGTCTGCTCTCACTGCTCTCCTTGAACTGCTGCCTCTGTTGTGCAGGTTTTTGTCTCCCATTTCCCACTGTCCCAGAGACAGTACCACCATTACAGATGGGCTCAGCTTCACCCAAGGCAGGTCTGTCCTGGCTGGCACCAGCTCTTGTCAGATAAAGGAGAGGCTTTTGGCATCTTCTCACAAAAGCCTCCCCAGAGCTCCCAAAGCCTTGCCTTGCAAACCCAGTACACTACAGCTGACTAAACCACGAAGTAATCAACTGATCCTATGTTTTGTCAGGAGGTCAAAATACTGAAATGTTACTATTCTATACCTGGGGCAGAATTAGCTGTTCAATAGAAACAGCAATTGTCACTACTTCCTCTAGTACTGCCATCCTAAAGGAGCTGAAAAGTTCCTTTGTACTGTACTTTACAGCTCTTCCCTGGAAGACAGTTAAGAAAACTTTAAAAATTAGGCTTCTGTGTTACTATAAATACCTCTAAAAAACTCCACTCCAGACCTTTTTTGTCCACAGCTCAAAATATTGTCATTTCCCCTTTTTAGTGTTTCTCTGGAGTACATGTATTGATTCTTCTCAAGCTGGATTTTCTGCACTGTTTCCAGTAATTCTTCCATTTTGATCTGACTTGGCTCTTCTTCTGCCAGAATAGTACCCCCACACATTAATCATCCAGCTTATTTGTGATACATCTTCACTAGCTCTTCTAATCCCTTAATAGCCTTGTGAACTTGCATACACACATTTGGATTCTTACGGTGGCTTTGCTGTTCAAGTGCATTGATTTTTATCAGCTCTATGTTATCTTTGTTCATTTAAGCCAACACAACCTTTTGCCATCTTCCAGTCACTCATAACCCAACTGTTGCCCCTCCCTTGAAATGTCACTGGCTACACAGTGCAAAGATGTAAAAACCCCACACAATCCATCCATGCTCTGTTCTACAAAAAAAATCAAGTGATATTAAAATGTCTGCTTTCACGTCACTTTGTATTTTAAACACAAAAGCTGAAGAAGAGTAAATTTAGCCCAAACTAGACTGGTAAATAATGCTCAGTCTCATCAGTCACTTTCCAGTTCTGTTGTTTTCCCTTTTATGACCCCTATCAACTCACATCACATAACATTTGTTACCACATGCTGGTCTTCCCACCTACCTTCAAAGCTTGCAGAACTTTTGGATCCACACATGTTAAAAGTAGAGAGTGGAAAAAAAAAGAGAGGAAAGTGTAGACTTGATCTGAAAATCAGACAAGGATTTACATGCTCCGCAGAAGGAATCAATAGCAAACACTTGAGATTCAGTTCTATAAGACAATCTACTACATGAAACTGCAAAACACAGGAAGAAAGCTGTCCTTTTCACTCTTAAATATTCCTCACCTGCAGTAACATATCCCACCTATAATTTATGGGGTTGTTCCTAAACATACTGCAGGTTAAATGTATGCAAGATTCACGATACCAGCACAAGATCAACTGACACTTAAAAATACCATTAGTACCTGCTTTCTAACCGGATCTGGTAACCAATTGTCTGGCCAATCTTCTCTCTTCTTTCTGCTGCCACTCTTTCAGCTACAGCAACAGCTGCTAAACGTCTTGGCTGAGTACAAAACACACGACAGGGAGTTCCATTCTTGTAGCAGTCATCAAGGATAAACTGAGGGATCTGTACAGAAGTGGTTCAAATTTACTTTTTGAAAATGTCATAGCTTTCTTAGCAGAGGGAAATAATTTAACAGATCTCAGTACTACACACTGCAAAAGACTTTTCATTAGGATTATCACTGCAAACATACCTGAATCGGCAGAGAATAAATTTCTAAGTATAATCTGTTTAGGGTTTTTTTTTTAAAGAAAAAACTTGAAGTGTCTCTCCCCTGCTTCAGAGAAATCTATTAAAAAAAAGCCCTGAAGATAATCTCTCATTTTAACATAAAAAATATATTACTCTTGGTACTAAGAACAGAACTAGCCTTAGAAGAGAAAAGGCTATACAAAATCACAGCTACTTTCCCTTCAATTTTTTGCATTATTTTAAGGAAAAAATTGTATTTGTCAGAAAAATGTGAGGAACTATTTATGCTTTTAGTACCTTTCTGCTGACTTAGTATATCAAAAGCAAGAAAGTGAATTGGAACACAAGATTTTCAATCATACAGAAAAAGAAAAGCCTTAAAATAGGACAAAAATGCCCCTTATCACAAATGTTACACAATTGGCTTTAGTTTAGCACAAATACTGTTATCTTTTCAATTTCATTGAAGAAACATACTTGAGTTGTTTTTCCTGATCCAGTCTCTCCTATAATCAAAACAATTTTATTGTCTTTTATTATTTGGACAATTTCTTCCTGTTTTTCAAGAACTGGTAGTGACTGCCTGAAGGAATCAAACTCTGAGTCCCCTCTTTTCACTGGGACCTGGGGGATGCCATCATTAAGTCGACCACTTGTCTTGTTCACTTCTTTGTTTTCTGTGAAAAGAAGTTAGAAGTTTATTTATACAGATACAGAGGAAGGTCACTGAAACACTGCTCAAAAATTATTCTTAAAAATTAACATTGCTGACTTTTTATGCATCCCTGTGGGTAAAGTGACAAAACTGTCACATATTTAGAAGTCATATTTACAGCAACATGTCCTCTTGCAGTGCTTGAAATACATATTTTTCAAAACAGTTATTACTTTCACCAATATTTTGAAGAAAAACAGCCTCTTCCAGAGCACTGCTCTGTTGCTTTGTTCTTGTACAATTCTTTTCAGCTTTCTGAAATGTTTACATATATGGAGTCATATTCTCAGAGTTCTCATGCATTTTCATGTAAAGAAGAAGAAAGTTTATCTAACGCTTTGCTGTTGTTTACATTCCTCTCTTAGGGAGGAGAAACTTAATGGACTTCTAGTTTGACCAGTGTGGTTGGAGACGTGGCAACTTCATTCTCCAATCCATGGTCATTGTCCAAAGTCTATATAAACTATAGTAACAAAATAAACTGCCCCTTTTTCTTCCTTTCCTGACCAGGCAGTGTACGTGTGTTTATTGCGTGTTCCTAGAGTGACATTGCTCCAAGTCAAAGAAGCCTACAAAAAGCAGAAGAAGAAAGAGAAACAAAACCAGAGAAAAACAGTCTGGTGTATTTTAGTGGCCTTTGTATCTGTGCCCACATTTCACATCTGCAGTTTACCCCAGAAATACACACTTCCAGAGTTAAACCTTTAAACTATTACAAGCATTTGCCTGAAATCATAATTCGAGCATGCTGTATCAAGAGTCCTGGACCCCACACAGCAGTGTGATGTGCTGGAAAGCAGTGCATAAGTAGCCAAAAAACATGCACATCTGAGAGAGCTATGTCAAACCCAGCATTGCAACTGCCACTCCTTGATACTTATTTTCCAGAAAAATTAAAAGCTTTCTGTAAACTCAATTATACATACTTAATGTGATTAGCAGATCTATATACTAAATTACAAGCTCTGTTGTACCAAGACAAACACAAAGAGATCAGGAGAACTAAAAATACATTCTTGAGAAGCAGAGAAAGACTAATATTACTCTTCATTAACTTATCCCTTACATGCCCAAGACATTGTGTTTCAGTACTTTTATTATCACTTTCCTCTGTTCATTAAACAATCCTATAAAAAATTGAAAAAATAGCAAAGGAAGCACTTGAAGAACAGACACCATGTATCAGAAACATGCAATTAAACAAGGCATATTGGTACCAGTGTTTTCTGTTCACTACACCCACCTCTGCACACACAAACAAAGTGTAACACTTCCACTTGTAGCTCCTAAAGCTATAATCTAGATAAGAGCCTTGCTTTAAAAAAAAACCGCAACATCTTATCAGAAGTTTGTCTTTCATATTCTAGAAATCAAGAAGTCTGGACAGTAGTGTCTCAAGGACCATATCTATTTTGTGGAGATGAAGAAACAAACACTAAACTTCTTGTTTTATCAAGGACATGACGTTCTGTAAGCAGAACAGCCAAACTCATTTTCTCATAAGGGTGTTCTTATGGCATCATGGTAACATCCTGACTCTTCAATCCCACCTCACAGCACTTTTATGAAGCCACATTTCACAAATGTGCTTCTGAAAAAATCTGGCTGGAACTGGCTCAAAGATTCTAAATTAACTGAGCACAATGTAGACATTGCAACGTGCATGATATGACTGCCCGAGTTCTTCACAATACCAGTTATAGAAGACCTTAAAAGTAAGGAAAATTCATGTGTTTGTTTCAAGATGTCTGTTAGGATG